>OX442420.1:8969206-9127449 GCA_949361645.1 Spongilla lacustris
TACATGTACATGTATCATTTCCATAATCATTTTTCCACGACACACATACACATAACATACACACATGCTCACTTACGTCGCACACAGCCTGCAAATTTGTCCGGGAACTCCTGAACCAGCATATGATTGATCTCCTCCTTCAAGGGTCCAAGGATGAGGACTGGCTGAGCATACCCCCCTGTGTTTGCAAATATACATTTGGGTAGCAAAAGTGACCACACCCCTTCTACTAAAACTCATTCTGTTTCAGTTTAATAGGTTCATATGATAGAACATGTTCTTCAACAGCTGCAAGTCATTGGAGTGGGGTGAGAGAAATATAAAGTGTGTCAGACATCAACATACAGTATGGCATGGAAGTGATCTTACATGTAAGGCAGATGAACCCGGCTCGAGCACAATTTTCAATCCTGAAATGTAAGTGCATACATTATCACAGCACCAAAGCAGATTGTGGACTGTAGCTAGTGGATAAATGTGTTCATGGTAAGGTGACCATTTTGGGACAACATCTATACTGAGTGCCCACACCCCCACATACAATGTACATGCTTGTACGTACTGGGCCACACATGTACACACACACATTATTTCCTACCTCTTCTTGCTGGGCACCAGGCCTGTTGCCCCATCAATAGCCTGGCTGTTGACAGCAGCTGCCTGCCACCACTCCTCATCACTTCCATTGAGAATATGAAGGATGTCCCCATTCTTGAAGGAGAGGCCCTGAGAGGGACTATCCTCGCTTGAGTCGTAGTCAAACAAGGCCCTATGGTGGCAGAAGGGGTAAATGGGTGTAGCATAGGAGGGTGTGGCAGAGGAGGGTGAATCAATGTGGCAGAGAATCAGAAGGAAGTACATGTACCACGAGAGGAAGTCACATGCAGTACATAAGATACAGGTGTATGGTTGCTGAAGCGAGGACCAGTGTTCTACTACATGTACTTGTAATTTCATATGACATTATTTTTTCATGTCAGCACAGTACTTATGGCCAAGCTGAGGTAGATTGCAACAATGATAGCAAGTGAGCTTTCATTGTTGCAAGTGATTGCAGAGATAATTATTATTATAATTTTATAATATAATATTATTATTATATGTGAGAATTCACGAATGGAAATTATTATTAAATATAATATGCTACTACCTACTGTACTTTACCTAACACGAACAGTTTAGGATGGCTCGGGAATTTGCTCTTACAAGGGCCAAACTGAATCTTCCAAAGATCTCATTGCTCACAAGTGACTTGGGACGTCCCTGCCTAGTGGACAAACGGGTGGCAAGTCTTGATAGTGCTTGTATAGCCTCAGTACCCCAACATCCATATGTCTCCACCACAAGAGGGATACATGCCCAGCCCAGTTCCCTGCACCTTTCATCATTTACTCAATGCTTGCGGATCTGGGCAGCCAAGGCAGCTGAACCTGCAGTCACACACGCTTCTTGAAAAATTTGTGCATTTAGCGTTGATGTGACAGACAGGTCAAAAGCTGCTGGCTTACCCAGGACCCAGTTTGGAACAAGAACATCAGCTGGACGAGTACGATATTTTTATTATTATTATTATGAGATGATTGGAATATTATCATGTGCTGTAATAAAAGCTATAATTATTATTATATCTAGTCAATGTATTGAATTATCTAGTGCAGGTAGTAGCATATTTCCATGGCGTTAAAATGGTGCTACATGCATTTATGGTACTCAATAGCAGTCATGCCATAGTTGATATCGAGCTGTTCCATAAGATACCATACCAAAGATGTGTCTTATAATAGGTGAGAGGGAAATTAAAGGACCAGTGAGGAGGTGGGGAGGGAGGGGAAGGACCAGTGAGGAGGTGGGGAGGGAGGGTAAGGACCAGTGAGGAGGTGGAGGGAGGGGAAGGACTAGTGAGGAGGTGGGGAGGGAGCGGAAGGACCAGTGACGAGGTGGGGAGGGAGTGGAAGGACTAGTGAGGAGGTGTGGAGGGAGGGGAAGGACCAGTGAGGAGGTGGGGAGGGAGGGGAAGGACTAGTGAGGAGGTGGGGAGGGAGGGGAAGGACCAGTGAGGAGGTGGGAAGGGAGGGGAAGGACTAGTGAGGTGGTGGGGAGGGAGCGGAAGGACCAGTGAGGAGGTGGGGAAGGATGGGAAGGACCAGTGAGGTGGCTGGTGAAGGTACACACTTACCGCACATAGAACTGCTTCACCACAGTGGGCTCAAGGGGAGGACTTGGAGCAGTCATGGGGCTGGCAGAAGCCTCCTCCTGAGAACGCCTCAGCTTGTTCTGGGAGTCTGCAAAGTCTGGGGAAGAGGACAGCATGCCATCTACACAGGCATAAGCATACACACTGTGCTCGTGATATTACACGTACATAACTTGCATAAGCTTACAATACATTACAATGCAGTTTGAGCACACACAATGTTAAGTACAGTATTATGCACTGCAACTTCCATGCACATCTAAAGGGCTAAGAAATGTTGAACAGTGTAATTGTACAGACATGTGTACATGATACATACTTGCATGCATACATGCACACACTATAATTCATGTACTATAATAATACATGTACTAACTTAAGAGGAAAAAGAAAACAAGAAAGCATTTACAAAAATCAGGTACGACCAGTTATGTACATGTACAAGGCTAGATACTGTAGGTACATGTAAATGTATGTCTGCACAAATACACTGGTACAAGTACATGTGTATGTACAATGTATACAGGCACATATCCTCCACCTTCACAGAACTCAACAAGCAGTGTGATTACAGTTCCTGCATTCTTCAATGCCATAACTGCCTCCTCATGTGTGGCTGAACGAATATCTTGATGATTGACCTGGAGTCAGCACAAACATTTCACCACATCTCTCCCCTCATCACCCAAAACCCTCCCGTCAGTACTACCTTCATACACAAAGCCCCCTTATCACTCACACAAAACCCTCATCACAAAAACCCTCCCCTCATCACTCACACAAAACTCTACCCTCATCACACAATGTCCTTTACTCATCACACAACAGCATTCCTTCAATAAAAATCCTCTCCAAAACACACGCCTTTTACCTCAAGAATGCAATCCCCAACTTTAAGCTGGTTACTCTTATCAGCAACACTATTCGGTAATAAATCAAATATGAAGATGTTTGTGCCTTCCTCCTGCCCACCCGCTATGCGAAAGCCCAGCACCTCTCCCACCGGCCTGTTCAATACCACAGTGCGTGTAGTACTTCCCTTGGCTGGTGCAGTCTGCAAATGAGGAGAAACCATTAGTTCTCAAGGCCCCTACAGTCCTCAATGCCCCCCCCCCCCCCCCCCACCACAGTCCTCAATGCCCCCCACAGTCCTCAATGCCCCCTCAATGCCCCCCACAGTCCTCAATGCCCCCCCCCCCCCCCCCCCCCCCCCCAGTCCTCAATGCCCCCCACAGTCCAATGTTCCCCACAGTCTTTCTTGAAAGGTGCATAGAACTGCTTCACTACATTGGGCTCGAGGGGAGGACTTGGAGCAGTCATGGTTCTGGCAGAAGCCTCCTCCTGAGAACGCCTCAGCTTGTTCTTGAACTCTGAAAAGTCTGGGGAAGAGGACAGCATGCCATTTGCACAGGCACAAGCATGTGACATTACATGTACATAATACATGTATTGCACAAGCTTACAATAAATTACAATACATAGTTTGAGCGCACACAAGGGCTAACAAATGTAGAACAGTACAGACATATGTACATGATACATACTTGCATGCATACATGCACGTACTATAATATATGATATACTTTTTCCCTTAAGAGGAAAATAAAAAACAAGAAAGCATTTACAAGAATCAGGTATGACCAGTTTATGTAAGCTTACATGTACATGTATGTGTGTGCATAAAGAGGTTAGCAGGAATGTTGACCACAAAGGCTAGATACTGGAGGTACACGTATGTCTGCACATGTACACTGGTACACTTCTGCCGCACATTCGTATGACTAAACATTACAGTAAATACAATGTATGCAGGTACAACTACCCCACCTTCAGGTCTGAACTCAACAAGTAACATGACAACAGTCCCTGCATTCATCAATGCCATGGCTGCCTCCTCACGTGTGGCTGAACGAATATCTTGGTTATTGACCTGGAGTCAGTACAAGCAGATCACCACATCTTTCCCGGCCTCATAAAAAAAAACCCTCCCCTAATATAATCACGCAAAACCCTCCTCTAGTCACACAAAACCCTCCCCTAATCACACAAAACCCTCCCCTCATCACAAAAACCCTCCCCTAATCACACAAAACCCTCCCCTCATCACACAAAGCCCTCAACACCAGCATTCCAAAACATGCTACCTCAAGAATGCAATCCCCAACTTTAAGCTGGTTACTCTTATCAGCAACAGAGTTTGGTAATATCAGGGATATGAAGATGCCTGTGCCAGCATGTCCACCCTTCATGACAAAGCCAAGCATATCTCCCACCGGCCGGTACAATACCACGGTGCGTGTAGTACTTCCTTTAGCTGGTGCAGTCTGCAGGGGGAGAAACCAATAGTTCTCATTGCCCCCACACAGTCCTTAATGTCCCCAACACAAACAGTCTTTCTTGAAGGGTGCGCTAGGACCATATATCCAGAAGGGACATACACAAGATTCCACCCCCCCTTCTCCCATCCACATAGACATATGCATATGCGAGATACCTCTACTAGGACAACTTGCTTTGAACTAACACAAGTGACCCACCGTGGACGGGACAGGAGACACTGCCAGGACTGACCCCATGCTGCTGATGGCGTTCTTCTCCACCTTAAGCATCACCTTCTCCTGAGTGCTCTTCAGAATACGGACAGCATCCTTATGAGTATACAGAGGTACTCAATATCATAATGTATTTAATTTACTGCATCTGGTGACTGATATTTAAAACCAAATGTTCCCGTCCTTTCTACACCATTGCCATAAGTCAAGAACCCATGCAATGAAATGTTCAAATATTATTGTTACTGAAATGTAAGTAATTTAATTCACCAGTAAATGACTACAAATTTTGCTTATAAATTGAACTTGATTATATGCCTGGATAGACCCAATTGTTGGCAGAAGCTAATAGACCACATGGTGTAAGCCTGGTGTAAGCCGATTGAACACCGCAATGTGCTTGCACTCCAACTACATATCGATGATCTTTCAAATTATATTTCTAATCAATCATTTAAAACTACCCTATTACCTAATTAGCACCATAACCTAAGTTGGCCTATGCAACTAGCTTACAGTCATGTTTCATATCACCTCAGTTGATCCCTGCTCCGTCATGATCACCTCAGTTGATCCCTGCTCCCTAATACCCACCTCAGTTGATCCCTGTTCCTTCATGCCCACCTCAGTTGATCCCTGCTCCCTCATGCCCACCTCAGTTGATCCCTGCTCCCTCATGCCCACCTCAGTTGATTCCTGCTCCCTCATGCCCACCTCAGTTGATCCCTGCTCCCTCATGTCCACCTCAGTTGATCCCTGCTCCTTCATTCCAACCTCAGTTGATCCCTGCTCCCTCATGCCCACCTCAGTTGATCCCTGCTCCCTCATGTCCACCTCAGTTGATCCCTGCTCCTCCATTCCAACCTCAGTTGATTTCTGCTCCCTCATGCCCACCTCAGTTGATCCCTGCTCCTTCATGCCCACCTCGGTTGATCCCTGCTCCTTCATTCCAACCTCAGTTGATGCCTGCTCCCTCATGCCCACCTCAGGTGATCTCTGCTCCCTCATGCCCATCTCAGTTGATCCCTGCTCCCTCATGCCCGCCTCAGTTGATCCCTGCTCCTTCATTCCAACCTCATTTGATTTCTGCTCTCTCATGCCCACCTCAGTTGATCCCTGCTCCTTCATTCCAACCTCAGTTGATCCCTGCTCCTTCATTCCAACCTCAGTTGATCCCTGCTCCTTCATTCCAACCTCAGTTGATCCCTGCTCCCTCATGCCCACCTTAGTTGATCCCTGCTCCCTCATTTAATTGAAGTAAGAGAAATAACACTGTATTGATCACAGATAGTATTACACATAAATTAAATTTGCCATGCTTAAAAATTTGAGTTGTATTGTGGAGCTGTAGACTAAGAGTCTACTGACCTAATAAATTAGTAAGTTTGAAATTATTTTATGCACACATATGTACTGTACCTCACCTGTTTGGCTTCCTGGAGCCTCTGTTCCAACAGCTTGTTCTCCTCATGTGCCCTCCTCAGTGCATCTTCCATTTGTGCAACAGCACTGCTAGCCTGTGCCAGTGTGTGTTTTACATTAGATGCCATTAATTGCATTTGCAGTGCCGGACACTACAATCGTCATAACAAAGTTACATTTCGAGTAGTACTTTTATGAGCTAAGATTTTCTTATTTCCATCTGTTGTTTCAAATAATATTGTGTCCGAGTCATTAAACCACACCAACGACAAATTAGAATAATGGTAACTAGGCGACGCCCCTAAATTGGATGCAACTCAATCGACCGATGCCACGTCCGCCCACAGTCCCCACACACTTCTGAGCCTTTTTGCAAACACAGACCTACCTATTACATCCGATTGTCAAGTCGTCTGCACAAAACCAAAACACAGAAATTAGGGGCGTGTCTCTTCACCTATTTAAAAACGTCATCATGACGTGAGGTTTACCCCTGCTGCCCTTCTAGCATCAACAAAGCCATCGTACGTGATGTAGTCACATAGCCATAGACAATGCCCATCCGACGTAGAAGGTTGTAGTGGAAAATGCTGATCCGTGAACTCCCGACAATCGGGTACCGACGAAAGTGGGCGGTGCCTTTCCTGCGGTAGACTCGTACCTATATATAGCTAGACTCAAATGTACGTAATGATGATTAGCGTTCACATCACGTGATGTTATACTGTACGCGATGTGTGAAATGTCAAAACTTCCTTGGTGCCATTGTGTATAATTATGTACATGTACATAATTATGTACATGGTACCTCATGTATGTATGTTTGTATTGCTGCAGGATTTACTCCACAAACTTGTTACATTACTTTTGCCCACATCAAAATTGAGCACTACATACAAGTGTATGCATTTATGTAATGTTACAAGGATTTGAATAGTTGCTACCTATAATCATAGTTGGTGAATGCAAGCTCCTCCTTTATAACTCATTGCATGTACATGCAGTACAGGATTTGGGGGGGGGGGGGGGGGGGGGGGGGGGGGGGGGGATAATCGGGTCGGCTTGCTTTATGAGGGCTCCCCCCCACCGTGTTCATAATGATATTCATGTTTTACGGTTTTAGTTAAGCAAATAACGGCGCGGCAGAGAATCGTTTTGCGCGCGAAGTGGAGCATCAAAGCGTCTCTAACTCGGAATGCCCCCCCCCCCCCCCCCCCCCCCCCCCCTCGTATTTGGGCGATTCATAGATAGTATAGTAAACTATCTATGGGCGATCACAAGGGGGACCCCACCCCCCGCTCGCATTTGGACTGGGGACCCACGAAGGCTAATTGCCCAGGGCCCACGACAGTCTAAATCCGGCCCTGTGTACATGCATGTATATCTGCATTTGAAAAAAAAAAAACGATTATTAAAATCAATGTGCTATCATGGACATTTGTATTGAGCTCTTGTGTATAAATATGCACTTGGCACCCAAAGAGTTTAACATTAACCCCTTAGGCTTAGTAATTGGTACTTTTTTTTTCTCTTCCTTTCCCCTTTGTTTTCCCACCTTCTCCCACCCTACCCATGGGCAACAAGATCATATCATCCAGTCCGCAAATGGCATTCAGGCTGCTCACTGTGCCATCGACCACATGAAAGCAAGTATATTATAAGCATTGGTAACATGATACAATACTACATGTACATGAAAATGTACCAGTCTGTAATGCAGCTGGGTCATGCTGTATTAAGTATTCTAATTAGTGAATGGAGTGCAAACCTTCAATTAGATGAAGATCTATTTGATTATAAGTGAGTATGTGTTGCCCAGCCAGCTGATCAGATGATATGACCCTTCTCTGCTCATTCAATGCCTTTGGTCCAGTTTTGGAGTCCTGTGAGCTATGTCCAAGTGCTCTCATATATGCAGAACATAATCCCTGAAGTCTGTAGTTTTCAAGAGTATTATTTGTCGTTGAAATAATATCTGGGAACTGCTCCATTGCAGAGATCCAATTCATGTTATGAGGCACATGTGTATGTGTAGGTGAGGGAGCACTGGGTAAGGGACTCATCAGTAAGGGGGTTGTGGGATTGGAGTTCGAGATACTTGTCTGGTGCCAGCCATACATGGTGATACGTCTTGTGAAGACCTGCTGTAAGCACTACTGGTTCCATATTGTTGTGAGGAAGGTCTTATGTTAGATGGTAACTACTGCTGTGAAGGTGTAGGCAGACTGTATTGTAGTACAGGATGAGCAGGTGACTTGCCAGCAGTAATGGGAAATGTATCTTGCCCAAAACTGGAGGTAATACCAGCAAAAGTATGGGGCTGGGTACCAGAGCCAGCTCCAGTTATGCATGCACCTACTAATATTTTTGTCTGTGCTGTAATACAAATTGACAAATATACACACATACACACATGCACATACACATGCACACACCAAACAAAGCCATACAATAATAATAATAAACATTCCAAATCTGGCATCCTTCCTTGAACACCTCCATAGATCTACATGTATGTCATCATTACACACACTAATTAACTAATTTATGCATGGTGGCAGGTTTAATCTCCTCACTCCCAGATTGCTTCCTCTCCTTAAGACGACATGGCCCACACAACAGTCCCTCATCAAGTCTCCTCGTTTTTCCACATTTACTGCAGCTGCTACTCCTGCATGGTAAAAAATACAAACACATACGTGTACGCAAGAAAACATTTGAACTCACTGATTAAGCCAATCCACAATGTTCTGATGGCAGCCTGCTATCTGCATCCTTAGCTGATCATTGTGAATGATATCTGGAGACTGTTGTAGAGCACTGAGTAGAGCTGCCAGTGAAATGACAGTAAGGTTAGTGATGGTCAATGAAGGTTATAAAATTATCAATGTATCTTAGGGATAGATGATGAAATTAGGCTATGATTTATGAAGGTAAGCAAAATGGCAAACTTATACCTGTGGTAGTGAAACAATGCTTTACATGATGCACTACCCTTTACAAAAGACTTAATACATTATCATTGCTTTGTTGCATACTGACAAATGCAGTTTTGATATGAGATGATATGAAGATATTTGGGAAAGTTTACGAGA
Source organism: Spongilla lacustris (assembly GCA_949361645.1). Taxonomy (NCBI): domain Eukaryota; kingdom Metazoa; phylum Porifera; class Demospongiae; order Spongillida; family Spongillidae; genus Spongilla; species Spongilla lacustris. The sequence goes on from OX442420.1 coordinate 8,978,470, forward strand.
AAAGGGACCTAGCGTTTATTATAAAAAAGTATAATAAATATGCATTACGTTTGATTTGCCATAACTTCGGAACAGTTAACGCTATCACCTTCCTATTTTCAACACTTCATACTGCACCATTTCTCTATTGTAAAATACATTTTGGAGTCTTGCACTTGCTCCGTGTCAGTATTGCAACGTTCGATACCCCACTGGGTTCAAACCCGCCATAACTTTCGGTAGGAGTAATCAATTCGCTTCAAATTCGGTTTGTAGGTAGAGAAGTCCTATACCTATCGATTTGTTCTGTTCGTTGATTTTTATGCCATCCGTTACAAAGATACAGTTGAACAAATTACGTGCCCATTTTGGCGCTCGATTCGCGCCAATGATTTGGGCAAATTGCGTTCCGCTCATCAATGTATGGGGAGGCGGGGATTATAACATTGGCGCGAATCAAGCGGGAAAACGTGCATGTAGTTTGTTCAACTGTATCTCCGTAACGGATGGTATAAAAATTAACGAACAGAACAAATCGATAGGTATAGGACCCCTCTACCTACAAACCGAATTTGAAGCGAATTGATTACTCCTACCGAAAGTTATGGCGGGTTTGAACCCAGTGGGGTATCGAACGTTGCAATACTGACACGGAGCAAGTGCAAGACTCCAAAATGTATTTTACCCCAGAGAAATGGTGCAGTATGAAGTGTTGAAAATATGAAGTTGATAGCGTTAACTGTTCGGAAGTTATAGCAAATCAAACGTAATGCATTTTTATTATACTTTTTAATAATACGCGCTAGGTCCCTTTTCTCGTAAACTTTCCCATTTGTCTTTTACATGATTATGTGCTTAAAATGGCAGAGCTGGGGGTGGACACCAAAACTTTTTTTAGATGATTTAGAGAGTTTTACAAACACTATTCCCTAGATTATAAGACATTCAGGATTGGAAGGAAAATTATTTGAAGACATACTTGCAGCCTGTCTGTACAGCAGGTTGGAAGTGATATCATCACAGCCAACCAATGCCTCTGCCTGTGCCCTTCTGTTGAGTGCTTCATACACAGCTGCCTTCCCTCCCTCAGGGAGATCTGTACATGTACAGATACAGGAGTTGAAGGGAAAGGGCAGTAGATAACAGGAGTAGGATGATCTTGGGATATCATTTCATTAATAACATCAAACCCATGCAAACTAGTCTATCAAGAGCATTGGTGACATGACAGTATGCTACATTTACACATCCATATATCTATAAATATGAATTCTGAATTTTACATGTACTTATTTGCTGAAAATGTAACTGAGCCATGCTGTAGACAGTGAATGGAGTGCAAACCTTCAATTAGGTGACGCTCTATTTGCTTATAAATGAGTAAGTGTTGCCTTATAGCCAGCTCGTCGGATGATATGACCTTTTTCTGCTCCTTCAAATCCTGTGGTTGTGTCTCAGAGTCCCCTGAGTTGTTTCCAAAGACCCCCATGATTGCAGGTCCTAATCCCAGAGGCCTGGAGTTTTCAACAGCATCATTAGTAGTAGAAAAAATATCTGGGAACTGTTCCCCTGCAGTGGTCGAATGAGCATGTGAAGATGAGGGAGCTATGGGTAAGGGACTCATTGGAGAGGGGGGCGTGGGTGTGGGAGCTAGTTTTGGAGTTTGAGATACTTGTCTGGTGCCAGCCATACATGGTGATAGGTCTTGTGAAGATCTGTTGTAAGCACTGCTAGTTCCATATTGTTGTGGGGAAGGTCTTTTGTTAGATAGTAACCACTGCTGTGAAGGTTTTGGCAGACTGTTTGGTAGTACAGGATGAGCAGGTGACTTGCCAGCAGTTATGGGAAATGTATCCAGACCAACAGCTTTAGTACCACTGGAGGGAAAGTGAGCAATAGTACTGGGCTGAGTACCTATGATATCACTATGAGCTTGTGCATTTAGGTGAGCAGGTTGGGAGCCAGGTACGATAGGTTGGGTGGATGTGGAGCCTGGTACATGTATGATAAGTTGGGTTGGTGATGAACTTGGCACACGTTTTTGGGGTGCAATGGGCAGCTGCTGGGGTCTGATCTGACTGGTGTGTGTGCTGGACCAATTGGCTGCAGATCCGGTATTGCTGTGGTAGCCAGTGCTAGGATGTGGTACCATACCCACAGCAGAGCCATGCCAAATGGAAGTGGTCTGAGGACCAGCAGGCTTGGATGCCACACTGAATGTCATCAGATCCTCACTCTGTGAGGACAGAGGCGAGGTGGTCTGCTGTACTCTGTGGTCAGCCAGAGCTTCCTGGAACACTGAAGACGGCACATTCTGCTTCTGTTGCCTTCGAGATGTTGGCTTCACATGTGGTCCTGGTGGTGTTGATGGCAATTGTAAATCTTGTCTAAGAGATGCTGGTACTATTGGTCTCTTGCGCCGCATTGATGGAGACCATTTACATGCAGCACCAACAGCCTTTCCACTCATATGGCCGGTTGACAAGGGCACATATGATGCACCTGCCTGTGATAATGAACAATGCACCCCTTGTAGGCATTAACAGAGTGTCCATGTCCCAAATAGTAGTATTTGAACAAGTTTATACAAATTTCATGTAAATTCATTTGGGTGATGTAGGATTTCTAAGTATCAATTGCGTAAAAAATAAGCAAACATGAGATTAGGGTAATTTTGTCACAGGCTATGAATTTGTAATAATTACATACCATTTGGGCTAATTGTTAGCCTTCTTGATCATGAGTACTGTTAGCCCATTTTCCTACGTTAGCCATTATATTTTCATATCTAAACAGCAAAAAGGTATATATTTTTAACTGACATACACATGTACAGCGTGGAAGGTACATTGTAATTAAATCGGCCTAGTGGGGAATGCTGATCTCCTGTACATGCAATTTATGAGCTTGTGCGGTCAGGATTTAGAGTACAAAATGGAATAATCACTTATGGGATGATCCCATTCTGAAATACCATGGATGCCATTAGACACTATTGTGCCCATAAGAACTCTGTCCCCCCTCCTCCCACCCACCCAAAAAAAATGATGTGGGGAGGGGGGAGATAACAGGAGCCTGAGCCACTCCGCAACCTATGACAATGCAAGTTGTTATGCATGCATCTGAAGTGACCAGCAACCTACTAGTACTACCTACCTGAGTGTCATTATACTGTATTTAATGTTTAATGAAGAGCTTATGGTTTACACGTCCCTTTGTTAGTCTGTTTAGTCTATTCTGTTAGCCATTCAAGCCCAAAGTTAGCCTTTCTATTAGGTTATGTTAGTCTATTGTGTCCTTGACAGTTTACAGCTCTGATAACGTGAAACGTTAAGTATACGTACATTAAGACATATTTGCAGAGGTCTCACAACAGAGAGCATGTTCATCATTGGTTAAAACCGTTTGCCCTTTCTGTAAGAAACATCCTTTCCAGTTGTATCATAGCATGAAGCGCTCTAAACGCGTTAAAAAAAAACGTGTCTGCTCATCGGTGTCCAATTAGACTGCTCTTAAACCACAGTAGCGTAGCATGCGCAAGGCAAACATCCATGTAGGACGTAATCTGTTAGGTATTTTAAATTACGGGTTTAACAACACAGTCTCTCCGAAGCTAAGATAGCTTCACAAAAGCCTTTGTTTGTCAGAAAAGGTTGAGAACGAGGCGCATGCAACGAGGATGGCGACAGTTTACAATATTATTAATACGTTACGCGTTTTAGATTCCAGCTATTAGCTAGTTCATGTAATAATTGGTTCTATAGTGCTTCTGCACACCCGCTAACATTATATTGTCTTCAATCGTAACGAAGATACAATTAATGCAATCATAGATATACGATAGTAAGTACTATCTCATGTATATGATGCAATAATCCGAGCGAATAGGGTTAGGTTAGGGACCGGTGACTGAGTTAGTGCCTCAGTTTTCATAACCGCTCTATACAACTGAATACGCTTAAATAAAAGCCACGGCGTGCATGCGCACGTGTACATGGCAACATAATCGGATTACAGTTTACCCCATACTCCCATGCAGAACGGATATGAGGCTGCACTGATCCCTATAGAGCTCTTTCATCGCGTGATCTGTATAGTACTTGCCTCCAGATGCAAAGGCTCGATATCTGGATAGAATCGAAAGCATTGGTCGGCCAGATCCGTTCTCATCTGACTTCGTTGGAGACAAGTCGGACGTTGTACCACCAGTTAATGCATGCGATATGATATCGTATTTAGTACTGCAGACTAGTTTTATAACTAGCAAACAGTTCAAAGCCTATAAATCTCTGGAGGCTTATAATCAGTTTGTTTGTGGATGGGTGAAAGCGTACGTACAAACGCATGCTATCGTCTACGGAAAGTATGTGACTACAGGACGGGTAAGTAATGTCTGAATAGTGAATAGAAACGTACAATCACATTGTCTGCAGCAACTCGAGGTACAATGCACTTTTGTTCTCGCTGATTAGCTGCGTGCCGTCTTTTCGAGTACCTAAGGCTTAGGCTAAGGAGCCGTTTAATGTTAGTCTGACGTAGCCACACCCTCGCGCTTTGCGGAGCGCGAGGGTGTGGCTACATGTACGTCAGACTATAGTTTAATGTCGCTGTTACTTTTTTTTTTTACATACACCCGTTAGATTCAGTGAAGGCAGCCAATCTGGGACAAACTCACTATACAGTGACTGTGCAGGTTTACCAATTGCAGGGAACATATTAGAGCGTTATGAAGTGACGCCGAGTCTTTACGACCAATTGCAGCCAGGAAGCCTTTCGTTCGTCTTTGTGACAATTCTAACTCGTATTCCCCATTATGGGTTCTTACCTTAGATATCCTGTACAATCTTGTACCCTTGGCTACCATAGAATTGGTCAAACACTGGTCGACAACGCAAACTCCAATTTCAGCCGAGCACCAATATGGCGGACGCGATAACGTCATTACATTTACGTGATTAATTGCTTTTTGTCATGTGACCATGAAAGAGCTCTATTGGCATGCGCACTACATGTATGTCTTCTATGCCATTTACACGAATGCACGTCTGTCGAATTTTGATTGCGTTTTGTTGTTGGAAATACGCACTGAAAACTTGCGCTTCGAAGGTAGCACTCTCCGAACGAAAATATTCAAGGTAGTCAAGTCCCCAGACCAAATGACGCAATGTTTATCGCATAATGTATAAACACGCTCGTATAGGTTCTGGGGCCGGGCTGCACGCAACAAGCTTTTTCAAATGTGACATGTTTACCAACATCTCAAACAAATAAAATTGAAAACGTACACAACCAGAAATTTTTTCCCGTTACGATGCATGCAACAATGTTGAGTCGATGACCGAATACATTTGCGTCACTACCCGTTACGGGATCGAATGTTGCCGTGATCGTAGCGATGGCGTAAGCTACAGTTTGATTCGATGCCGTAAGCTACAGTTTGATTCGATGCCGTAGCGATGCCGGTACGAGACCGTAACGATGGGTGTTCCAATACTGTATCTACACTACCTGGAATATAGATACCTTTTAACCCTTTATACTAATATTTATTATTTGAAGTTTGCATTAGTGCTTGTGAACGTGATTGTAGAACACATTAAATACACACACGATAAAAGTGCTTGTCCAGTCATGTAGAAAAGTTATTTCTTGCTGTATTGTCTCTTGACTTTCTGCCTACATCAGTTTCAACAAAGTAATCTGTCAATGGTCCTCGTCCATGTAGTAAGGGCAGTCAGCACTGCATGGTACTCCAGATGCCACTTGTGACAGTGTTGCCAAAAGCTCTCCATAACTTAACTGGTAGTGAAAGAAAATATTGCCAGTCATTTGTGTGGAAGTGCATGCATACACATACCTGCTGAAATGGTTAGCATAACTGAACGTAGCCTCCTGTACACACCAAGCCTCTATAAAAGAATAGTGTACCATGCGTAGTTCTTCCAATGTGGATGACACAACTCTAAAAGTCACTCATTCCAGCACGGGATGCCTGCCTGCACATAAACACAATAAAAGGAATGAGGACACAACTAAAAATAAGGAGATACCATCCATGCAGCTCCTGGTTGGTTATTGTTCTGCACTGCCTTGGGTGGAATTACATTTCAAAAATGCGTATATATAGGATGACCGGTGCCACAGCTGTTACAAAATAAAAGTGTTTCTATTAAGTAGCTGAATGTGCTTACAATGTCATTGCTATACAATAGTGTTCCATGCCAGACGTATTGGTTACTGTGAAGATTGGCAAAGTGGTTTACTATGTCCCTGCTTGGTGCCTATTTGTTATTGAAGATGTTGTGCAACCTCACATCTGAAATGAAATATAAGTAACAGCTTAGGATCTGATCACTGAAAGGCCAAACTCACAGCATTACCTTTCAGCACTAAATGCAGAACAGGTACCAAAGTCTCGCATACGATCCACGTCATGCAGATGAAGGAGTAGGCTTTTAATAATAGTAAAAAGGGCATAAGGAATGAAATCGTTGAGCACAAACACGTAGGGCATTACCTGCATGCTAAGTTGGCTTGAAAAACAGCAGTGGGCTATTGAGAGTATGAACATATGGGTGCAGTCAAAACTCTGAAACGTTTACATGCATGTGTATGTACCTTGGTAAATCACAGCAACACATGTTCCAAAGGTGGGTACAAAGTCACACTTCTCCCTGCTTCTCTCCTCAGCAACAAGATGAGGATAAATTTAACGCTCAACCTTTATATAAGCATACCATAGAAAGACAGCAGTGATGTGAAGCTCTTCCTCTTCCAGGCGAGCCATCTGTTTCCAATCTTGACGGTTCTTGCAGAAGAGACTTCATCATTCCTACAGCATCCATCTTATCAGAACAATACGGATATTCCGTGCCTTCTCTGTCCTCGCCATCCTAAGCGAATGAAAATTAAGAGGATTTCAGTTTCCTGGTTACGCTTAAAAGTTAGTCGGGCGGGCCCTACACCGCGTTTGACCAAACGCGGTGGTAGGGCCCGCCCGATTACTTAAAAGTATCAAGTATCAAGCAGGATGGAAAGTTAACTTTGTACAAGTAATACTATAAATCTATATACGCAGGACTGACCACTCTAATTAATGCCCCAAAATTGACAAAGGTAAACCACACGAACCATTTAGCATTTAAAATTATTGTAAGTGGAATGCGCTACTACTCTTCAACAGGCGTACATTAGGTCTAGCTGATATCTCGTTTTAACGTACCGTTCTGATAGTAGTATACAGCTTCCATATAGACTCCGCCCCGCCACGCGAGCAGTCAACTATTTTTTACAAGTTGCTATTAAAATCCGTCCCTTACATGTCTATACAGTGACTGTAGACACGCCGTTACGACATCAAATTCAGCATTGCAGCGATCATGATTACAGTTTATCTCGATATGTACATTACAAGTGCCATCGATACTGTTCTACGACGTTTTTTGTTTAGATTACGGGCTCTGTACAGACCCGTAATTCGATCACGATACAGGATGTTACATCTCGAAATGGACTGAAAATTTCTGGTTGTTTGGAATGGCCTAATATGCGCTCTTGACTTGCGAGGTGTGAAATTTCGCTCTTGAGAGCTGGCACTGTATATCGTTCTCAGCACTTTTCGTCAATTCAAGCAGAGAATGATGATCTCTGATTCAAGGCAGCATACTAGTATGTGGCACTTGAGTTGTGTCAATTGCAAGCGTTTAAACGAAGCCGCCGGGCTTCGATTAGGGTTAGGGTTAGGGCAATGACGATGAATAATGATGGCGAAACGACACAGTCACTGATCGACATGAATTCGACCATGCCACGTTCACGCGCCCACGCGTATCCGTTCTATTTTGAAAGCCAACACGCCTTACACGGCACAACAGTTACACCAGAGATAATATATGTGATTGTCAAGTGGTCTGCCATCCGACCATTGAACTCTTCTCATATGCCCGCTTACAAAGCTTGAAAATCACGAAACCGAAACGATATCTCTCTTATGTTTGCTAAAACGTCACGACAAAACTGCATGGTTTTTTTTTTTCGCGGAATTTGTAGTATATATACAAAGATCACTTTATGAATGCTTACACATTTGTGATCTCGGTCCCATACCCAGTTATCATACACCGCTTCGCCAGGCTCGAGATGGGTATGTAGTACCTATCAAGTTGTTGTCAGCACCAGACTTGGATTGTTCAATGTAACATGGGGCCTAATGCTTGGAAATTGTATGCATTCAAACATAAAAACTGTACATTAGTAATTTACGTATTTAATACAACATAATAGGTGCTGCACCGTTCGAATCGTCGCTATGCACACTAATTAACTATTCAATATATGGTGGCAGGTTACTTGCTCCACACTCCCTTCCTCTCCTTAAGGCAACATGGCCCACACAACAGTCCCTCATCAAGCCTCCTCGTTTTTCCACATTTACTGCAGTTGCTGCTCCTGCATGTGCACCAGTTGAGGACAGTTGTACACATATGCATACATAACTGATGTACACAAGAAAACATTTGAACTCACTGATTAAGCCAGTCCACAATGTTCTGATGGCAGCCTGCTATCTGCATCCTTAGCTGATCATTGTGAAAGATATCTGGAGACTGTTGTAGAGCACTGAGTAGAGCTGCCAGTGAAATGACAGTAAATGTCAGGTTACAATAGAGCATGTTGGTCAATGAAGATCATAAAAAATTTAATCATCAATTTAGGTGACCTTAGTAGTGATGGATGATGAAAGTTGGCCATGATTCATGAAGGCAAACAAGATGCATGATAAACGTTTTCAAACACCAGTTCACACTATAAGACGTTCATGACTGGCTACAAATCATTTTTAGTTGTGCAGTGCATAGTTGACATACCTGCAGCCTGTCTGTACAGTAGGGTGGAAGTGATATCATCACAGTCAACCAATGCCTCTGCCTGTGCCCTTCTGTTGAGTGCTTCATACACAGCTGCCTTCCCTCCCTCAGGGAGATCTGAGATAGGAAGAGTTGGGGAAGGGAATTGGTGAGATGGAAGGATAGGATGTGTGAAACTGGCATTGATTGGAATCATAAAGGAGTTTGCTATTACTCCTATGATAAACTTGATAGTTTTATTTGATGCTATTAATGATAATGATATTGCAAGATCAGCCTTGTGCATGTGCCCATGTATGTCTGTAAATGTAGCTGAGTTGTTCTGTATCAAATATTCTAATTAGTGAATGGAGTGCAAACCTTCAATTAGATGAAGATCTATTTGATTATAAGTGTGTGAGATTTGTCTAGCGAGCTCGTCAGATGATATGTCTCTTCTCTGCTCCTTCAAAGCCTGAGGTCTTGTCACAGTCTCGGAATCCTCTGAACCATGTCCAAGTGTTCTGTTGATTGCAGAACCTAATCCCTGAAGTGTTGAGTTCTCAACCACATTATTAGTAGTGGAAATAACATCTAGAGACTGTTCCATTGCAGAAATCGAATTCCTTATACAAGTCACATGTGTAAGTGCTATGGGTAATAAGGGACTCAATGGTGAGGGGGTCATGGTTGTGGGAGCTAGTTGTGGAGATTGAGATACTTGTCTGGTGCCAACCATGTATGGTGATACGTCTTGTGAAGATCTGATGTAAGCACTGCTAGTTCCATATTGTTGTGAGGAAGGTCTTATGTTAGATGGTAACCACTGCTGTGAAGGTGTAGGCAGACCGTAGAGTAGAGCAGGCGACTTGCCAGCAATAATGGAACATGTATCCTGCCCAATATCTGTAGTACCACTGGAGGGAGAGCAAGCAATAGTACAGGACTGGGTACCAGAGACAGCTTGTGCATTTTGGTGAGCAGGTGTGAAGCCTGGTACAATAGGTTGGGTGGATGTGGAGCCTGGTACAATACGTTGGGTGGATGATGAACTTGGCACACGTTTTTGGGCTGCAATGGGCAGCTGCTGGGGTCTGATCTGACTGGTGTGTGTGCTGGACCAATTGGCTGTAAATCCGGTATTGCTGTGGTAGCCAGTGCTAGGATGTGATGTCACACTGGACCCACTCATCTGTGAGGACAGAGGCGAGGTGGTCTGCTGTACTCTGTGGTCAGCCAGAGCTTCCTGGAACGCTGAAGACTGCACATTCTGCTTCTGTTGTGATGGCAATTGTGAATGTTGCCTGGGAGATGGTGCTGCTGTTGGTCTCTTGCGCTGCATTGATGGGGACCATTTACATGCAGCATCAACAGCCTTTTCCTGCTGCACAGATGTGTGGGGTTGGTTCTGTACTAAATCCATCTTCTTTGTAGGTTTCATACAGACAGCTGTCAGCTCTTTCTGTGAAGACTCAGGCTGTTCAGTACTATGTTTGCACTCTTCCACAAAGGCTCTGCTTTGCCTCTTGGTACCATTGTGGTCACTAAATGCTGCAGGAAACTTTATCTCTAATTCTGCCTTTGCAGCACTTGCCTGGGTGGAAATTTGGAGGAGGAAAATGGAGGACATACAATCAAGATGGTAAAAGAATTGGGGATGGGGTGGGGGGGAGGGTAAGGGTGGAATAAGTACCATATACAGATTGAGTGTATCTTTTTGTAAACTACTGGTTAAGTGGAAGCACATTTCCATGCCTATCATTGGTGTTATAATTTCATGCTTTGTGCACACATATGTACTGTACCTCACCTGTTTGGCTTCCTGGAATCTCTGCTCCAACAGCTTGTTCTCCTCATGTACCCTCCTCAGTGCATCTTCCATTTGTGCAACAGCACTGCTAGCCTGTGCCAGTGTGTGTGTGTGGGGGGGGGGAATACACTAATATTGTATGTAGATGTCGTTGATGATGCTAGAATTTAATTTAGCCTTGTCATATGATGTCTGTATGAAACTTGTCGTATACAGTTCTTATTTGATTTAGGAGCAAAGATGTCCTGCACATATTTCAATTTTGTTAGCACCCACAGAAGTAGTGGCATTGTACCATGCATTTGGCTAATAAGTCTTCTTGCAACACATTGTTACCATTGGTTTCCATCAATGGCTGACAGGTACTTGGTGTACTCACTGCACTGTTCAAGATCATGTGCAACCTGTTAGCAAGTAATTCTCATTTCACCTCAATCTGTTCTCCAAGTGCACCACAATAGCTTTCTAATTTGTCAATCAAAGCCACATGCCTTAAAAATTCAAAGGTAATACAGATTATATAGATGTGGGTCCAGAATAGATCTACAATGAAGCAACATAAGTACAGCTTGTGTGATGAAAAAAGTATGTCATTCATGGCTTCCATATGGAATATTTTATTATTATTTTAATAGGTACTTCAAGTTATGCACACATCACCACAGTATACATTATATATTTACACATATGATCACAGTATGCATATGACCACAGTACACATATGACCACAGTACACATATGACCACAGTACACATATGACCACAGTACACATATGACCACAGTACACATATGACCACAGTACACATATGATCACAGTATGCAATGACCACAGTACACATATGACCACAGTACACATATGACCATAACATGTGACCACAGTACACATATGACCACAGTACACATATGACCACAGTACACATATGACCACAGTACACATATGACCACAGTACACATATGACCACAGTACACATATGACCACAGTACACATATGACCACAGTACACATATGACCACAGTACACATATGACCACAGTACACATATGACCACAGTACACATATGACCACAGTACACATATGACCACAGTACACATATGACCACAGTACACATATGACCACAGTACACATATGACCACAGTACACATATGACCACAGCACACATATGACCACAGTACACATATGACCACAGTACACATGTGATATCACAGTACACATATGACCACAGTACACATATAAGGGTCATATACATGTATATGTATATATGACCACACATTTTTTTCAGTGGTAATAACCGATTGATGCCTAAATAAAGTTTATTGGGTAAAGGTGATTTGATCTAATATGTGGCCACAAAAAAATCTGTGTGGCAGGAAGGGATAATCTAACAACATCCACTGAAGCCATGTTCACGAAGAACTTCAAATTGGTATAATTTTTCATTGGTATGTGGTCACCTCACTCAAAATACCTTGGAAACAGTAAACACCTATTTGATGCCTATTTGCGTCTACAGGAATTAATCGGTTAAAACCATGGTAACCTGTGCAAGAGCCCTGCTGTCAAGAGCTGGACCTTCATTGGTCTTCACTGGTTGACAGCATTTTACTTCTTTTATCAGTTGTTTCTTGTGTGTTAATATCGCAATATGTATATTTTAATAATATTGACGCTTACCTCTAAAACATTTTTACAGCTGTTTTCATGTTGGGTACACAGCTTAGTGATGATGTCATTGAGCTCCTTGGATGTGGGCCTGTGGTCAGGATGGTCCATGAGACATGACATCACCACGCTATGAAGAGGATGAGCCACTCCCATCTTATCCACCCAAGGCTTCCTCTTATAGATCTGTATCTCTTGCTTCTTGGAACCAAGCCAGGATATACGTGGCTCATACACAGAAACTGTAGGAAACTCCTGATTGGCCACATACAGAGTGAGGGCGCCATATGAAAACACGTCCAACTTGGCATCATACTTTGGGTCTGGGCTCAGTGCCTCAGGAGGCATGTATGCCAAGGTACCTGGGGCTGCAGTGTGGGCAGATCGCTGGAGCTGACATATGTCAAATATCTTGGACACACCTAGATCAGCTATCTTGGCCGACATGCCCTGTGTGAGGAGGATGTTGGCAGCAGTGAGGTCACGGTGGATGATGGGTGGGGCCTGGGAGTGCAGGTGGAGGAGACCATAGGACACATCCCGAAGGATGGATAGCTTCAGTGGTAGAGGGATGTCAGGGTACATCTTTAAACACTTGGCTAGGTCCATGTACAAGTACTCCATCACAAGCCACTCATCATTATCTTTCGATCGATGCACACCTAGGAACTGTACAATGTTGGGGTGCTTTAGGTTGCCAAGTAGAGCACATTCATCGCGGAACTTTGCCCTAATGGCCTCCGTCTCTGCCTCCCTGACTGGAAGGTTTCCTCCACGTCCAAGCAAGATGTCATGCAGCCCTTTAGCAATGCAGGGGAGGCCATTCATCTTCACCTCATACACAGCACCAAAGGACCCACGGCCTATCTCCCTCCGCTGGTCAAGCCCCTCCAAGTGAGGGATGAGGTGCACATGTGAGTAGCCCCCCACTCCTACTGCCATTTGTGATCTCCAACTGCACATGCATTGAAAGAGTGGAATAAGTATATACAGTAAATCAGTAGATACAGTACAATTCCGCCTCTGCCATTTTGCTTAACTGTAAGTGTACTTAATTCACTCTTGCAAAGGAATTTACGCCTTGGAAAGGCTCCGGGCATATTTGTGACCTATTTGTTCGCCCGCCATACATCGTTCTCTGCATGTACTGATGTACATACCGATGTTTTTTTTTGTGTTCATGCAGATAAAACCTAATGGTATATATACTCAGCATCCCCACCCCAATTTGAAGCACGAAGGAACAAACAAATGTTGCTTTCCTTGATAGACGCATAATTCACCCGCTCGTGAATACGGAAAAGTATCACTGAGCTCGTTGAAGTCCGTGGACAATTGTAGAAGTTTGATTATATTTCATTTTAAGCGCATACACAAGTTGCTGCCAATGAATGTAACTTATTTTCCTTATGAAATTTTACTTCTCCGTATCAGAGATAGTATATACTATCTCTGTCCGTATAAATGAGCCGGCGGGCAATTTACGCCGCGGCCCGTACCGGTGAAGTCGGTGTGGCGTAAATTCTTCCTTCGACCCCTAGCTTAATTCCCGTTTAACGTGCATGCTTTACTGTGGCAGTGCATGCCTTACCTCTAAGCGTCAAGTGGCCAGCCTCAAGATACCTCCGCCCTATAAATGTCAACCCGCGCACTCCTTCTTTGGTACAGCAACTGGGCACAAATTAGATGTGCGCGCATGACTGCTGATGCGCTAGGTAGGTTTACGCTGGAATGTGCCATATTATAGTCTCTCGCGATCGCCTGCGTATTCTATGTTGGGTCAAACGGTCATTTTAAATTTAAGTTTGTGTTGTTTTACTACTGTACATGTAGTTCCAGTAAAAACTCTTTTTAACCTTGTTTTGGTACAAGAATTAACAAAATTAAGGTTTAAAGCAAAAATCGTTTCCATAGGCCGTTTCGGGCTTAGGAATCCTAAACCTTTTTCACCACCTGTACTTAAGAACACGTTGTTGGTAAAATTCTCGAAGTGCCCTACACTGGCCTTTCCTAAACCTAGAAGGCTATATGCAAACCTAATAGACTAAGAGTGGATGTACGTACCCTGTAGTAGTACCGACTACACGACTAGTCTACACGTATATACCATAGATAGTCTCTAAACTATCTATGTATATACGAAGTACTAATGACTGGACTTCGAGCGTTTTTACGTTGAATTAATTAACAGAATTGCGTACCTACGTAGTCGGGTCTGGGGCCGAGAGTACACATGCTCACGTTCATATGACGTAATATTATACAGTGTGGTGTTTTCCCTATTTAATGGCTACAACGCTTGAAGAGGAGCTTCAGACCAAGAACCAGCAGGTGAAGCAGTACAAGAAGCAGGTGGACTCTTACAAGGCAGAGCTTGAGAAATGTCAAAATGATTTACAAACCGCCCGTCAGGTAAATTTACAAATAACGTGTCGGTCTTAGTCTCCTAGGCCTACATGTACAAAAACGTACGGAAATGAGTGGCATTCTTGATACGTGCGCGTGCGTACATGTAAATACTAAGAACTATCAATAATATACATACACCGCGTGGACAGAGTCGGAATATTAATTTTTAAAAGCTAAGGGAAGTGGCTAGCTAAAATAAATATAAAACGACGTTTTAAATTGATTTGCACGGTTCAGTAAGTACAGTACTTAGGGATCAGTGATTGGCGGGAATAGGGTACAAGTTTGTCTAAAACTAAAGGGTGCGTTCTATACATGTGTTATCTAGCTGACTCGGACTGCATACAACACCGCTATACTTAACGCTACAACAGAGGTCATTATCATCAACTTGCTGCTTAGGACCCTAAATCATGCTATCTCGTTGAGGAGGTCTATACTTGCCTTTCAGTATACATTTAGTTATCACAAAAGTTTATGAAAGGGCAAAAAAGCAAGTGGTGTACCATTTTGAGAGAATTACTTTTTTTCAAAAGGGTGGTAAACGTTATGTGTGTACATGTATGTATGTAAAAGAAAAAAAAAAATTCATATGCAACAAATACCTTTGTCTTGGTCTAAAAAGTCTGCCTTAGCTATGGATAATGAGTTGGGTGGGGGTTAAATTCCAGTCTAAACAACTAGGGGCTGTGCTTGTGAAGTATTTACGAGCTATGCATGTCCTGGGCTGAATTGACCATATTTAGCTGTGCACAGCAATACTGATTGTAATCATATTCATCTCTATAATAGGATCATGGTTGGGGTGTTATAGTGGCCCTTTGGGGTGTCATGGTAGCTTTTTGGGGTATCATGGTAGCCCTTTGGTGGCCCTTTGGGGGTGTCATGGTGGCCCTTTGGGGTGTTATAGTGGCCCTTTGGGGTGTTATAGTGGCTCTTTGGGGTGTTATAGTGGCCCTTTGGGGTGTTATAGTGGCCCTTTGGGGTGTTATAGTGGCTCTTTGGGGTGTTATAGTGGCTCTTTGGGGTGTTATAGTGGCTCTTTGGGGTGTTATAGTGGCTCTTTCAGTTCATCATCACTGAGTCAAGGTTTTAATATGTCCTGTTTTTTTTTTTGTTTTTTTTTGTTTGGTTTTTTGGGGGGGGTTCGGTTTGGATGGGATATTATTGCCTTATGGGAGCTCAGAACACTTAAAGTCATCTCTTGGTTGTTCTATGCGTAGAGCAAGGATGTTTTCACACGAGGAGTATTTTCAGTACTTCTATATTACAAGCGAGCAATTTACTATGGTGATCACGGTAGAAAAACCCTCTGCGCAGACCAAAAAGGCTACACAGGAAGCTTTGGTTTGAGACAGTCGACTCTTTTACACATATTTGGGTTTGACTAGTCACAACACATATTGTTAGAATTGCCTTTATTCTTTGTTTAGCTTCAGTACAAGATGGTGTGTGCTTGGTAATCACGTTTGAAAGACAAAACTTGACCTGCCAGCATCACACTTAAGAACACATTGATTGATCTATTTTTTTTTTTAATGCTCCTGCATATCCATATTCATATACCTAGAAATCAAATTCATATGCACATGTACTTAACGCACTGGCACAGGCTAGCAGTGGTGTTGCACAGCTGGACGTTGACCTGAGGAGGACACAGCAGGTAAATGTTCAGTTACAGCAGAGGCTCCAGGAGGCTGAGCAGAAGTATAAGGAGGAGATGGAAGCTAAGAGTAATGAATATCGTCGTGCCACAGAAGCAAAGGAAAAAAGTTACAAGACGATGCTGGACATTGCAAGGAAACCTTCTGGTGGGAGGAGTTTGGAGTGGTTCAAAGAGGTGCTTGCACGGGGACCTCAGCAGGATGTGTCATGTGATGAGAGTGAGGCCATACTGTGGAAGGCAGTGGAGGAGTACTGTGTGAAGAGGAGGAGGGAGCAGGGATCACCTGAGGTGAGCATGAGGGAGCAGGGATCAACTGAGGTGGGCATGAGGGAGCAGGGATCAACTGAGGTGGGCATGAGGTAGCAGGGATTAACTGAGGTGGGCATGAGGGAGCAGGGATCAACTGAGGTTGGCATGAGGTAGCAGGGATCAACTGAGGTGGGCATGAGGTAGCAGAGATCAACTGAGGTGGGCATTAGGGAGCAGGGATCACCTGAGGTGGGCACGAGGGAGCAGGGATCAACTGAGGTGGGCATGAAGGAGCAGGGATCAACTGAGGTGGGCATGAGGGAGCAGGGATCACCTGAGGTGGGCACGAGGGAGCAGGGATCAACTGAGGTGGGCATGAAGGAGCAGGGATCAACTGGGGTGGGCATGAGGGAGCAGGGATCAACTGAGGTGGGCATGGGGGTGTGTCAAATGTTATTAAAAACATGTGGAGTGTACAGTTGAATTATTGTTACTCACAAATTTTGTACTACATCAGATTGACTGTTACGTATTTCCACCCGTCAGACCCAGGTACATGTATATGCTGCAAAGCCAGATTTGGAGATGCAGTACGTAACAGCAATGAGCGAGCTGCAAGATACCAATGAGAAGCAAAGCAGGGTGTTGATGGAAGAGCGTAATCGTAATGCAGAGCTAGCTAAGGCAGTGGAAGGCTACAAGGCACAGCTTGATCAGCTAAAGTCTCCAATGCCTCAACTGGACCAGTTGTCAAAGCCCACTATGGTACTGGAGGAGCAGAACAGGAAGCTGACCAAGGAGGTAGAGTCTTTGCAGCAGGAGCTGGCAGCTATCAGGAGCCAGAGTGTGACTACCAGTGAACCACGTTCTGATGCAATGGAGTGTAAGAAGCTTAGCATGGAGGTGGACTTCCTTCAGAATGAAGTTAAGCGTCAGAGAGACAGGTGCACAGAGCTGGAGGTGAAGCTGAGAAGTGTGTCACCAGCTAGTCAGGCCTGCACTGTGTGTGACCTGTTTAGGTCACAGGTAGCTGCTAAAGAGAGTGCTCTTGTAGAGAAGGACTCCAGACTGGCTCTGATGACAACAAGATTGCAGAAATTTGAAAAAGTTGCTCAGAACACAGCAGTGGTGGTATCAGAATCAAAACAGATGAAGAGTGATCTTGAGGTGAGTGTTACACCTTAAATGGACGTGTGCATGCACCTGACCATTTCAAAGTGGATATGAAGGCTGGATGCATACACTTTAAGGGGCTTGACAGTTACATGTACTTGTCTAGGTTGTAGAATTTTGTGGCCTACATGTGTATTAGAGCCATGTAGAGCAAAGGAATGGAAGGCCTATTAAGAAACACTAAATCCACAAGTGTAAGCTTGAGGCCAAGTACATGTACATGTATATACATTTGTAGCATTTGTAGTTTATGCAGATAACCAACCATACCATGTACCTGTACATCCAGGTACAGAACCTTGTATGTGCATGTACATGGATGTAAAAAATAAACTTCTTATCTATGAATCACCCCTGATTTATAACGTGCCATTTACGTGTACCATAAAGTACCACGAATAAGCTTCCCCCCCCCCCCCCCCCCCCCTCTGTCCCCACCGTAAAAAAATGTCTCGTGTTTAAACGAGCATACATGTACATGTATCAACATACATGTAATCATTAACACTTCCGCGTACCTGTTTCAACATTTCAGGAAAGAACTGATACTCCCATCAGGATTTTACAGATCAGCACACAGTTGCGTTCATGATTACGAAAATAATCTCGTTTAAACACGAGACATTTCTTTTCTGTGGAGGTGGCGGGGGGGGGCTTATTCCTTATTCATGGTACTTTACGGTACATGTACAGCCACTGAGTGGTTGATTTGTGTGTTAGTTATAATACTCGAGGTGTGATGGGTAGACACACCCACAATTTTGGGACTAAGGTTGGTGCTTCACAGTGATGTGGTTGTACATATACCCGATTGCATGTGTTTTTTAGTTACCTTCAAACTGATGTCAAAATTCTTATCAGTATTCATACTAGAGGTGGAACCAGGTAAAAATGGCACCTTGTTTCTATGCCATGGAGGCTTCCTACATATGTATATAGTCATTATCAACGTGTGTAGCTTTGTAATTACATAAAGGTGACAATAAAACTGACTGAACTGGTTGAGGAATGATATTCGAAAACTTTAGCCACAGGCGAACCGCGTCCCTCTTAATATAATCAAGCGGGAAAATGTGCACGTATTTCATTCAACTATACCTTACAGTGCCGTCCACCCACAAGTTCACACTCACACGCGAGTCGCTTGCGAGTCAGTACCTCTGTAACGGATCAACTACAATTTAACTATCAAAGCATTTTACATGACTTTACTACGTACCAACTTAATTTGAAGCAATTAGTGTGCTCCTATCAAAAGATTTGCCAGTTTGAATTCAATATGGTGTCAGACCTCGGAGTGATGGCAAGGAGCTAGTGCAAAATCCAGATATATGTTTTACGATAGAGAAAAAGTCTGCTGTGAAGTACTCAAGAATGATCATCGATAACACGAATCATTGCAAAGTTATTACGAGTCATGTGTAAAGCATTTCATTTACAATTTTACCAGCATATAAAGTCTTGGAGCTGGTAGGTGGTGCTAATCTATAAAAGTATATCATACATGTAAAAGGCATGACCCAATGTAACATTCTTGACCGTTCAGTGAGTGCAAGAGCGCTGTCGAGCAAAATCAGGTCACATGGAATTCATATAAATGATGATCTGAATTGACCAATAACACTCTATTGGTATAGATTGGGGTTCCCGCTACTCAAAAATGTATTTGTCTCAATAGCACCACCTAAAATGGATAAACCATCCTGTAATTCCAAATACTAAGTTCCACCTCTATGGCATCGCTAAACAATCACAAGATTGCAGCGTATTGCTAACTTTGGTGGTGTAAATCAGCTACTAATGCTTGCTTGCATGTATTTTAATAGCAACAATACACAATTATGCAATGCTCCCCCCCTCCCCCCTTTAGTTTTTAAGATGGTTCGTTACGTATTGTTATATTATTATTTTTAAATGGATACAACAGTACAACTATTATACATGTAGAATTTGGTTTACTTTTTTTGTTGTAGCATTTTCCATTTTTGCCATTGTACGTGCATGTAGCTATATGTAACTGGCCACTCTCATCACCACAGGAACATATAGGGAGGCTCAAGAAGGAGAACAGAGACCTTGAGCAGACGTGCAGTGGGCTGAAGATGCAGCTGGAGGATGCCAGGAAAGCAATGGTTAGTTAACCTGCATTATTCAAAGTAAACCATCATCCCAAAGTTTGCTAGCAATTCACCTTTTTTGGAACCCAATTCTATGTACATGTACATTGTATGTATGTGTGTATGTGTGTTTGTGTGTGCATGTGTGTGAGTGCATGCGTGCATGCATGCTTGCATGCATGCTTGCATGCATGCTTGCATGCATGCTTGCATGTATACATGTGTATGTGTATGTACATGTACATTGCCTCAATGCAATACAAATGGTTTATACTTTTTTTAACTGCGGATTGAAATATCTATTACATGTATATGTACATTGTAGCTGTTTAAAACTCATTCCTGTTGCAATACAACCATGTGTTCCATTGTTAAAACAGATACAATACATCTACAGGGTGTTTCGCAATCAAGGAAAATTGTTTATAAATTAATTACAAGCAGTTAATTAACTTAAAATTGTTGATCAATGCTCTATTAACTTGAGCTTAAATGCTGATGTAAACAAACTAAATATTAAGTTAATAATTAATTTAATAAAATAAATTAACAAACGAATTACTAATTCCCGATAACACCTAATTAAAACATACCATTTTAGAGGCATCCCAAAGCTCCAATAATATCAACTTGGCCGAATTTATTAATAAATTCAAACCACTAAATCGAGATACAATGGCCCCTAAATCAAGTACATTGCAAAAAAAAATCAAGATTTCAATCTTGAATAACTTCTAAATGGAAGCAGTTACTTAAATACAGTTTGCATCTTTTGACTAACCACCAACCCTACATTTGTTAATATTAATTGAAATGAATAGGGATTTTGGGACTTTATTATTGTTAATTATCCATTAAAGATAATATTCATTTTATTTCACCAGCATGTCTTCTTTTGCTGTTAGAACTTTTAACAACAATTACCAGTTAATTAACTGTTTGTGGTTAATTTATAAACAATTTTCTTTGATTGTGAAACACCATTTCAATTGAGGACAAAAGCAGTTTTTTTTTTTTTTTTCTGTTATTGTTTTTTTTTATACCCCTGTTAATTGGGTCTATCCAGCTATCCAATTTAGTACTCTTGATGCATATATAAGGCAATCAATCCTCAAAAGCAGCTTGCTTCAAAAGCAAACCCGACTTTGTGTACAATTAGTGCTGTGTGGTTTAAGCAGGTGGGAGGTGCTCAGTCATGATCTGGCATGTAGTACATGTATGGGAACACAGTAGTTCTCATATGCACCTTGTCTAGCTGGTATATACGAACTTGCCATCATACCTGATTGCATTGTGTAAATAAATAACGTTACTGATAGGAGCAGTTGAACGAAGCCAACAAGAGACAGTCATCAGCTGCCTATGAGGTGGAGAATCTGAGGAAAAGTGTTGCTGACCTCACCAGGAGGAATGCTGACCTTTTGAACATGAATGCTGATCTTAACAACAGGAACAGTGACCTGAAAAATGCGAATGCTGACCTTGCCCATAGGAACGCTGACCTGTTGGAACAGGTTGAGCAAAGAAGAAATGACCAAAGCAAGCAAGAACTTCAGGACAGACTAGGTGCATATGAGGCACAGGTATGTGCTCAAAGCTACTACGTGTACATGCAGTAGTTATACATAATATTATTGTACATATGTAGGTATCCACTCAATTTGTTTATGGGGCCTAGGTTTACTTTCTCTTCTTAGGTTTGGTTGGAGGAGAGGAAACAGCAGAGTATTGTAGGTGGGAAGGGTTCGGGAGTGCTTGGGAGTGGGGGAATTTCAACTTAAGAACTGAACGTTATCTTTGTCATATTTTAGCTAAGTGTATTTAAATGCCAGCACAGCATTAGGGGATGTTCCACAATCAAGGACAACCATTTATAATTTGGTATTGCTGTTAAAAATTCAAACAGTAAAAGACATACTGGTAAATTCAATAGGATCAGTAATGATTAATTAAATATTGATTAAAATCTCAAAAACCCTCCTAAATCAAGTACATTGTAAAAAAAATCAAGATTGCAATTTTTGAATAACTCGTAACTGGGATGCCTGCAGCCTTTGGAATAGAGTCACTCTCTCTAACTCATTCTAGCATGTGATAAGTGGATCCTACTGTGTCTGACCTCATGAGCATGCTCCAAAGGACAGCCCTGGAAGATTTTATGCTATTGTACAGATTCTGAGATATTGTGGCCCATTGTAAAATTCATATCACTTTATAATGAGGTGTATCTCTGTACATTTTAGCATACAGCTACCTGGCTATTTGCACATCTAGGCTGAAAATACAAAAGCACGATCCAAACTGTTGGGCATGTTCAAAAACGTACCATGAAGCTGCTTCAATATAGTTGTACAAAATGTAAAGTAAACATGCTACAAGCTCTAGAACGATCATCATTGCAGGTTTTTTATATTAATCGAATTGCAGAAAATGTCAGGAGCTATTCGAACCTGCAATTTTTGTAGTTTCTGCAATGTGTAAGAAAACGTGATGGTTTTTTTCCAAGTGGAGTGACATACATGTATCAACTTGTACATGTAACTTCACAGCGGAAGGTGCAATCCTTTTTAAAGTCATTGGAAACAGATGAGAGTACAATATTACTACCTTTGCTTTTAAGCACATTCCAAGACATATTTATAAATTCGTCATAATACCTGGGAGCACTAATTAGAGACAGTACATGTACATTTATTATTATTAACCTTGAAATGAGTGGTCATTGATTTAAATTAATTCATTTTTTTACACTGTATTAACAATTCATTGAGGTCCTACCACCTATTAATTAAATTAAGAAGAGGTAATTGGCAACATTGTATGAGGGTTGTGATTTCCAATATTTAGCTAAAACAGTATAAAGATGACTTCAAGCAGGAGAGAAAGGATCGAGAGGAGCTTCATAATAAGTATAGTGCTTTGGAGGATAAGTTTAAGGCAAGAGAAAGCAGCCTTCTGACAGATCTTCAAGAAAAGGAAAGGACCTATGGTGAGCTAAAGTGGAGATATACTGAGATGGAGCGAAGGTGTACTGATCTGGAGCGCAGTCATGGTGTGATGAATGAACAGTGGCGTACTGCCCAAGAGGAGCTACAGACCAAGAACCAACAGGTGAAGCAGTACAAGACCCAAGTGGACCGCTGCAAGGAACAACTGGCCACATGTGAAATGCTTTTACAGCAGCAACAGCAGCAGCTACAGCAGCAACAGCAGCAGCTACAGCAGCAACAGCAGCAGCTACAGCAGCAACAGCAGCAGCTACAGCAGCAACGTGGATATCGTTAATATGTATACATGTAATGCATCATGTTCTTGAGTGTAGCAAAAATGAATGTAACGTGCATGCTAAATTTACGTAATAAACATTGAATCATTGTGATGTAGCCATGTAATACAGTGTGGTGATATGACCAAGGACCTCACTGAAAACCTATTATGCACCACTACCTGTATGGGGGAGAGGGAAGGGGAGAAAGCTCCAATTGTTTACACTGTCATTTCTCTGCTCGCTGTATATCGGTGTACACATGTATCGGTTTGTTGTGACGGCCAGGTTAACGTTGAACTGACCAAAGCAAGCCAGGACAGAAGACCAACCATATATGAGCCTAAAGTGGATTGCTGCAAGGAACAACTGAAGTTTCTTTATAGAAGCATGCGTACATGTGGATATTATTTTCTCTGGCCACATCACAAGAACTGCAATGAGTTGCATGCATGCTTTATATAATATATTTTTTCGTGTGATATATTTACGTTTGCACACTTGCATAATATGGAAACATGCCAACCTGGAAAGGAACCATTACATTCATTAATAACATGGCAACACTACTGGTTAGACCTGGCCTACAGTTACAAATGATATTTTGTGATGGGAAATGTGCACCTTTAATTTTAAAAGGACTGCATAGAAGGTGCCACAAGGAGGTTACGAAACCATTTATTGTTTGGAATGATTGGGTGTTGGACGTTTCTACCTATAATCACAACAACAGCAATACTTAGGAACCATTTGTGCAAGAGTTTGAAGTCTTAATACTTGCAAGAAAATAGTGCACCTGACAACCAAACACTGCTTTGGCCTCAGGGCTATTCTGATTGCTGGTACATTTGACACTTCAAATAGTTACTGCTCTACCATAACTCCAAATGTCATGCATGAAGGATAAAAATTTTGACCCATGCACCACAGGCAAAAAAAATGAAAACCTTTGGGGCAACATGCATGTGCACCACAGTAAAAAAATTTAACTTGAAATACGTAACTTTAATTAAGCAAACAGAAAAGGATTTGGTAGGACTCCCTGCTGTATGCCTGATTGTGCAATTACAATTGGTCTTATGTCAGGGGCACAACCAGGTTTCCACTTGCTAAGCGCACCCACCAGCCATGAATCAGGAAACCCGGATATGGGGATCTTCTCCAGCCACCAATATGCAGTACATAACCCGCAAAAATGAGTGGGGGGGAAGCCACATCGATCAGGTGCTGCAGCTAGAAGTACATTTCCAGAAAGACTTCGATGATAACATCATTCAGGGATATTGTTTCCGCTGCAAGGGATTATACCTCTGGTTGTTTAATTATCCTTTAACGGCTGCCATACATGTGTCATCATTATTGGGTGCCAGGCCAGAGGATACTAACACTACAATAGCTCTAGCATACATACCATTAATGACACAATATAACTGCAAAATGCATGAGATCTCATGAGATAGTGTCATCTGAGTAAGTTGCCCCAAAAGTCATGTGACCATGCAACTCTTCACCATATTCCATAATGTCACATGTTCCCATTTGCACCACATATTGCATAGAGGATCACATGGGCCGGGGTTGGGTTATTACCTCCACATCTTCTCAACGGCAAGGGCCACTTAATAACTGAAGCCAAGAGCCCACATATGATTGTATATTTGCCTGCTGGTTGTAGCTGTCTCCTAACATGTACCTTATCAGATTTTAGATCTCTACTATATTATCTGGCATGGATAAGTGATGTATGTGTTGTCCCCCAGCTTGCTAAGGAGATGAAGAGAAGCTTACTGTAACGGCCCATCCAAAACTACATGCACGTGTACATCATGTTGGCACCTAACCATGCCAGTGGATAGAGGATCATGCTGGCAGCTGCAAATGTGTCTCCTTCCTTCCAGTAGTAAACCTCTTCATTCTCCATGCCATCATCACCTCTCTTGCTTCCATACGTTCATGCAGAACCTTGATGTCCTGACTACCTTCATAACTTCCAACATCTGAACATCATGGTAAGCCTGCAAAGTGTGGTGGAATGGAGAGGCACTGGGGTGGTGGGTTGATCATGTACATGTAGGCAGCAACCAAATTGGGTGAACTAAAATAGCAACTAGATTGTCCATATAATGTGACTATCTCAACTATAATAGTAACCAGTCCTATCAGAACCCATGTCTCCCTTCATCAGATGGTCAATGGATGTCTTCATCCTCATTCTGTAGGTCACCCAGATGCCCAGGGTACAGCAGTAGTACATGAAGGTGGAGGTGGTGAGTGCAGACATTATCCTGATGTGGTGTGCGCATTTGTATGTAGAGAGGTCCAAAGAGAGGGAATCCATATTATTATGATGAATTGACACTCTCACCCAAACTGCAACATCATACAAACCACCCTTCTTCCACACATGCCACCTTCTACCCTACACACACACCTTCCCCCACCACCCCAGCTTTTCACAGATGTTTGAAGTGGACCAATGCTTGCTCACTTATTTCTTGACGGGGTTGCGGGTTGTCATGTGCAAGCAAAATGTGTGTGTTTGCGTTTATGTGTGTCAGTGTTGACATTGCCAACCCACATGTTGTATTATCTACATGTGACATTTCATTTACCTCACTCAATAAATCATAGTCAATATAGAGCAAAGGAACCTATTAAGGAACAACCAACTTCCCTTGACTGCTGCAGACAAACTATGCATGCTAGAGAGATAATTTAAACACCGTTGGATAGAGAATTTAACTTAGATTACAACTATACTAACCATAGGAAAGGTTTTATGAATCCTGGTACCGAAAACTCACTTTTCGGCAAACATACCTCAATGTATGGGAAAGGTACCGAATAAGGAACAACCACATCAAAGGGTTGTTATATAAACACTCAACCGCATGGGGTTTACTTTGGGGAGGGGGCGGGTGCTACTAGCTAAAAAATGAAACGTCTATCCTCTGGTTGCCTAATTATGGCCAATAAACGACAGGCCTGTCTCCACTACGTGGGGTAGATGCTCTTCCTGACCATTGTAAGCTTTATTGAGGATGGTGTGGCACAAGAGGTGAAGAGGCGGGTTGATCTCAAGGCTGCTGCAATGACAACAGAAGAAGATCTGCAGTTATGCCTAAAATTGTCAATTCAGTACCACTCCATCTATGTGGCTGCATGTGCAGTATGTCCTGAGCAGGTGCAACATGCTGAATGGACCTCTTCTCAAAGTTCAGAAAGTACCACTGATAATTCAGATGGCGAAAGATTAGATCCACAGGACAACGCTATATCCCTACTACAAGTACTCAATTTAAGCGTTTGAAAGGTTCAGCTCAGTGCATGACTTCAGCACAATGGATCGATGAATTTAAGGCTGCTGAGGATATGAAGAGGAGAGAGATAGCTGAGAAAGAAGAGCGACGCAGAAAAAGAAAAGCAGCTCTAGAAGAAAACGCTGCATTAGAGTACATGAACGCTATAATGAAATCAAAAGGTCGCAAAGGAGCACAATGCTGCACTCCTAGCTTGCCAAAGGATATTTATCCAGCAACTAGTGGGTCATTGATTTGCGTATGATCCAACATTGCAAACCCATAACTTTGATTAAATTTTTAATGAGATTTAGTGTTCCTTAATAGGGGTGCGTTCCACATTCGGTCCCTTTGCTCTACCTTTTCAAAATGATTTCATGCAGACCAACACAAAATGCCTGGGTAGTTAGCATCTTCTTAAAGTATGTTAATTATATGCGGGGGAAACGTGGTAATCGTGAACGTGAGCCCGGGGGTTGATTCCAGTTTCACTAAACTATAACTTTTGGCGGGTGTCAGGGACACGTCCCCTCCGTGTCCCCAGCCCGAACGGGGCCGAAGAGGGGTGTGTGTGAGGATCCGCCTCCTCGCGTGCCAAGGGAGGTGGGCGGATCCCCTGCCCAATGAGGGCCGAGGCAAAGCCGAGGACCCACACAGCCCCCCAAAGGATAATGGTAACTGGGTAACTGTTTATTAGCGCCACTTCACGCGTATGTACGTATACATGCGTGATTGTATGGGTTTGATTGCGAAAAGTGTGCCCTGTTACCGCTACTATTAAGTATACGGAAGGCCGCTTGATGCCACCCGACAGCTGCTTTCCGCGACCCCGCCACGAAGTGGAATTTCACTAGGCGCACGCACATATGCATGCCGTGATTGGACATATTAAACGACTGCAACCCTTGCCGGCGCTGCACTGAACACGTCCGTGGGTTCACAACGGCTCGGAGGCGTGGTCAGATCTAATATCCCCCAACTCAAACGAGGAGGGGACGGAGGAATTCAATAGCTCCTCCAGGCTAAAACCCCCTATAGAGGCACACAGAGACCAATACGTCAAGCTGGACACGCGCCACCAGCCATTGCTACATGTAATTGGGATCGAGCCGAAGGCTTGCACACGGCAGATGCCGACCCGAATGCACTCGAGGCGAGGCATGCTTCAGGGATCGCGAACTCAACACCTAGTACAGTACAGTGGCGTCGGAAGGAGATAATAGTAGGGGGGGGGGGGGGGGGGGGGGGGGGGGGGGGCGCTAAGGGTGATGCCCCGGGGAGGGTCCGGGAGGGGAGCACCCTTCCCGCCCAGCTAGGGGGTATGGGGGAGCGCTGTGAGCTCCCCCATCGGGGTCTGGGGCGGAGCCCCAGAAGCCAACGCTTTTTGCGTTTAAAAAACGCCAAAAACTACACAAAAACGTGGCGGCCACGCAAGAGGCCTAGGCCTTTATTTTACATGTATAAATACGTGTACTAAGCCCCCCACAAAAAAAAATGGCTCATGTTTTAAAAACGAGCGTATAGTCGTATAATCATTAACGCTAGCGCGTTACCTGTTTCAACATTTTCCAGAAATGGTGCTCTAACAAGATTTTGAAGAACGGCGCGCAGGATTACGACAATACGCTCGTTCAAACCATAGATAGTTTAAACTATCCACGTTCAAACACGAGCCATTTTTTTGGTGGTGGCGGAGGGGGGTTACTTAGTATTATTCTTTGCTGACACTTCATCACTGCGATACGCGATCCAACCAGCAATTAATATGGCAGTTAACCCTACGCGAGCGGGAATTGGCAGCTGTTAGCATTATCTGATTCACTGCAATGTTGTACATGTTAATTGATTGTGCTTGCGGATGTTCGATCGTAATTGGCACCACACGCAGCGATACTTAGGATTGTGAATAAAATTAACCCGAGCCAATAATGGGGGGGGCGGAACGATACGTTCGCCCCCCCTTTATCGTTGCAGGGGGGGCGATAGCCCCCTCTGCCCCCCCGGTTCCGACGCCTATGCTGAGTACTAACTTTCTCAGCGACTGGACATGGGTCACTATTAGATCACTATTTCATACAGACCAAAACCGCACCTACCGGTAACTATTTAATCACAAAGTGGGTTTAACATTAAAACGGAATGGATACGCGCGTGCGAGTGAATAACTTTGTAACGGAACGTCCGTTTGTATAATCTAAGTAATGTCAAACATACGCCCATTAGGTGAATGGGCTTGTGCATGGAGCCGTTTCGCACCGTGCGGTTCGTCAACTCGGCCGGCCATGCAGGCCTCGCTGAGAGTCCGACCACCAACTGGGCGGGGATGGGTTGACTGGTTGAAATTCCTGATGGGACCGGAAGGAGGCCATGCACGTCATTCCGAGACCCCGCGTCGGCCCGGCCATTTCCGCCCTCGGTAGGTCAAGCCAGGCCCAGGACAGAACTCAACCTAGCCGGCCTATATTGTAATATTGTCCGTGTTACGACTCGACCGAGCAGCTACCTTTATCAGAGGCGTCGGAACAGATTCGAAACAGGGGGAGCGGAAGAGGTCACATTGACTCACATAGCTAGCTTTAATATACAATCCGCGTTCGGCCGATTGAACCAGTGGGGGGGGGGGGGGGGGGGGGGGGGGGGAGGGGGGGGGGGGGGTACACATGCAGACCCTGATTCCCACAGCTGCGGATGGATTACATCACCGCTACGTACTCAATTCTGTCCACGGTCACCAGAATTTTGGTAGACCGAGGTACGAAGTAATTGCATACCTTAGTTGTTTTAAGGAGTTATTGGTAATTGCGATGGCGATGGTCGATGTATGGCGAACACCTATGACAGAGATAATATATTACCTCTGCCTATGGCCTATGTGTATTACCGCTGCCGCTACGGGATGAGCTCCTTCGCCGCGAAGATGGCCGGAGGTCTGCAGGTTCACGCTGCCATGCACCCCGTTGAGGTTCCAATCCACCGATAAACTGACGTGCGCCACCATGCTGTCCATGCGAGATAATCAGACAGCCCTGAATTCCCTGTTTAACCGGAGCGGGCATGTAAATGTCGCGCGCGATGTAACGTCGATTGTCGGGCCTAAAATTAGAGGAACAGCCCGGGCTCGATCAAGGACCCCGAATTAAGTGGCCCGGTTCGACCCATTCGAACCGACCTATTCGTGATTGCCGATTGTCAATGCGTTAGTGGAATTGCGATCGACCGTACGATCTTCTTTTCAAGTACGTGTACGGTAATGTATCTGTCGAATTGGGTGCAATCGTTGTGTAAGCCACACCCGATCGATTTAATATACCTATACCTGTACAAATTAACCGATGAATTTCAAACGAGATGTTCGAACCGACGATCCGTTCGATACCGGTTAGGTCCGAACCGGAACACTACTCCGACTCTCCGGCTATGCCTTTTGGTCGCCCCACTCCGACAATGCCCAAAAAACGTCAGGGGGTCGATGGCCCTTCGGTCCTCTCCTAAGCCGACGGTACCCCTAGGGTGTTGCAGGTCTGCATCAGCGTCTGTAGGTTATAAGGGCACGCTCTCTGAGCTGAGTGAGTACGGACAAGGTAGTGAGCCATTGCGTAGCACCCATTCTAAGGTGTCGGCTAGATATTGACGCGTTAATCCTGTCTAGCCTATAGCTGGCTGAGCACCCGACCGCGACCAAGCTTGTGACGCCACTTCCTCGACCATGAATGAGCGAGCAAGGGAGTTCAGTGCTTTTGGCCCCGCCCCATGCGACTATAATAATAATATGAACGTCGGGTTGCGACTGCGAGCTCGCCTGAGACCGCGGCACTCTGCTCCGTGGTCGATGGCATATTACCGACAAAATAGGTGTAAGGCCAATTACGCCATGCACTCCGGGGGAAGACCGTCTGTTATGCTGTGCATACTCTGTGAATGTGACATGCATATGACGCCGTTGACGCGAGACTGACCCCCTGCTTCAGTGTAGGAATAACCGCCTATACGTGTGCAGGCTACAGCATATATTCTGATATATAGTGACATAGCTAGAAAGCACACCGGTATGTTAGCCGCCCACCCCATGAGGTGACACAGCTTCGCGGATCGGGCGTGATAACACGCCCGTAAGGGCGGAAACCCTAATGCGAGTGCTGTCATGCATTATGACTAATGAGGCGACAAATGACGCGTTAAGATGACAACGACATTCAGATCAATGCCAGAACTATTTAGCACATTCCATGACACCAGGGTCACCCCTCATGCCCGGTGTGTATATGTCAAATGCAACGCAATAACAAATGACACGTTACGATATGCACAATGACAAAATTAGTGCCAGGGCATACAGAACACGATTACTATATAGCACATTCCCCCATGACCAGTCAGGTGCAGAGAGATCTCGGACCCTCGGACTGCCTGATCAGACTTGAATACTCAGACAGCGCCGGCCCTTCTATCCAATCGATATCGACGACTTCAGGCTATATCTGTGGACCAGAAAAGTCGCTACAAATGTGCAAGTTGTACTTCCTGGGTTGCTGGGTACGAGACGGCACAGTTATATGTCGGAATAACAATGCGGGCGGCCGGTACAAGCGACCCGGCAATTGCATGACATCGCCGGGCATGCCTCGACCGTGTGATTTTCCTATTTGCACCTGCAGTTGACTATTTGACCGACAGTCGTGACGCCCATACATCGGTCGTAGGTGCCCCATGCGCGGCAATTATAGAGTCGGGCCGCATGGAAGATCCGTTGTGCTACTTGTGCATACGCAACCAGTGCCGCCAGAACGCGCAAGGACGCGAGACTAGCCCCGTAGCCGGGGTGGGCAATGAAATAGAAATCTATTTTAGCGTGACATGGTGTTCGGCCACAGAGTCGATCAACCGCTGACCCAATAGATCTCCAGAGGCCAGAACCACCCCCCACTGCCCGACGGCACGCGGGACCGATGGCCAGTAGCTATCCCGACGGCACGGGAGCGATAACGAACTGCAGCCTGCCCGATGGCACGGAACCTATGGCCAGTAGCTATCCCGACGGCACGGGAGCGATAACGAATTGCAGCCTACCCGATGGCACGGAACCGATAACGAACAACTTGCCCGATGGCATGCAAGGAACCGATAACGAACGGCTTGCCCAATGGCAAGAAACCGATAACGAACAGCTAACCGGGGACCGATAACGAATAGCTTTCCCGATGGCAAGGAACCGACAACGAACGACTTGCCCGATGGCAAGGAACCGATAACGAAAAGCTTGCCCGATCGGATGGCACGGGATCAATAACGAATGGCTAGCCCGATGGCAAGGAACCGATGACGAACAGCTTGCCCAATGGCAAGGAACCGATAACGAAAAGCTTGCCCGACGGCACGGGACCGATAACAAACAGCTTGCCCGACGGCAAGGAACCGATAACGAACAGCTTGCCCGACGGCACGGGACCTATAACAAACAGCTTGCCCGACGGCAAGGAACCGATAACGAACAGCTTGCCCGACGGCAAGGAACCGATAACGAACAGCTTGCCCGACGGCAAGGAACCGATAACGAACAGCTTGCCCGACGGCAAGGAACCGATAACGAACAGCTTGCCCGACGGCAAGGAACCGATAACGAACAGCTTGCCCGACGGCAAGGAACCGATAACGAACAGCTTGCCCGACGGCACGGGACCGATAACGAACAGCTTGCCCGACGGCAAGGAACCGATAACGAACAGCTTGCCCGACGGCAAGGAACCGATAACGAACAGCTTGCCCGACGGCACGGGACCGATAACAAACAGCTTGCCCGACGGCAAGGAACCGATAACGAACAGCTTGCCCGACGGCAAGGAACCGATAACGAACAGCTTGCCCGACGGCACGGGACCGATAACGAACAGCTTGCCCGACGGCAAGGAACCGATAACGAACAGCTTGCCCGACGGCAAGGAACCGATAACGAACAGCTTGCCCGACGGCAAGGAACCGATGACGAACAGCTTGCCCGACGGCAAGGAACCGATAACGAACAGCTTGCCCGACGGCAAGGAACCGATAACGAACAGCTTGCCCGACGGCAACGTGGCCAGAAATTGCGGACATGAATGATTTGAATTCCGTAATACGCGTAATAAAAAAATTGTACAGAATGTCTATGGAGAATTTCCAACAATCACTCACACTTTTGTGACGAAGTCTTCTAGCTACGTTTGTAGACGTTTAAGTGGTAGAGTAGATACAATCGCATACTTTGTATATATTTTGTTCCGTCAAAATGTACGCGCAGTGAATTCCACACGAGGGTTTGCCTTATTGTGTACTTCTCAATGGCTGACTTGACATTCATCTCTCTTTTTCATTGTAGGTTTGTCGCGTGGACCATCTACTCTTGTTTGTAGGGTGGCCAACAAAGCTAGAACTATCAGGCTATGTACTTTACCAACGTTTTTCTACTTCCCATGTGCACACATAATTCCAAATTCAAGTGTATAACCGCTACTACTTCATCAGTACAATTTAGTCGTATAACGAAGATACTTAATAACCACGTATTAGTTACGATGTACAGGTACTTGGCCCTATTCCACAAAAGGATCTCACATACGTGGCATGGCCAGTCATGCTTGGTATAGGGTATGTGTGCTCATTCAGTCATAATCATTGCTGCCATTGCAATGAGCTTCAATGTTGGTGGGGGGATCTCTTTCCGCTCTGGTAGGCCTATGCTTCCAAGCTAGCAATATGTACGTGTAGTTACTAGTCCTCTGCCTACTGAAAACGAGTAAAACCTAAGTGTTTCTGTTAGTCTGAAACTCAGTAGAGCAGCGATTCTGCCGTAGGCCCCCCCCCCCTCCCCCCACCCCCCCACGTCCTACGCCGCTACGCATATACCCGATAGCCAGCCGTCATTCCAGCCGCGCCCTGGCTGAAAACTTATCTATGTCTATAAGTGGTCCCAACGTGCAAACAGCATATTTTGGGTGTGCTTTAATGGTTCCTTGGGAGCGGGTGCAAACATTCGATGAAAGAAGGCCCCGTATATGACCCATGCATGCACTCTGCATGCCATGGTATCCAAACACCAGAGGCTGTTCTCCACATATCATGTCCCACAGTATAGGAAAACAGTAACTGTCTATTGCTAAAGTCAGGTGATATAGTTACACATATAGATGTCAGTTCTCAATTACCCTCCCCCAACCATATGACCTATATATATGCATGCACTCTACAATGGTATCTATGCAAGCAGCAGAGGCTGTACGTTATCCACATGTCCCTCAGTACAGGATAATGTGTCTTGGGTGTGTTTGTCAGCTTCATTAATGACTGATGCCTTCTTAAAAATTAGTGTAGTAACCACTTGAACGGACCATGCATGCATGCAGACATAGATTTTCAAGCGATTTTAAATAAATAACACTATACATGTATATATATATATCTGTATCATCGCAATCTGCATTTGCCATATTTTTGGTTCATTCTGTTCTTGAGAGTGTGAGAGTGCGAATTGAGAGTCATTAGATCACAGTGCGGAACTAGGACTGCTGCAAGAGAAGCTATGCTGCCTCCGCTGGAGACACTATAGTGGTAACAGTTCAATTGAGGGTCTGATGGATCGGATGGTGTTTCTTCGCTGCTAATACCTTACCGTTTATTTGAGGAATGGGCCAACGCTCGGAGTACGGAAACGAACTTTGATTGTCTGGCTAGACCATGCTGTGAATAAGGTCTATAGGTTGTCTGCAATTATGACCTATATATTGTCTCTCTTGTTACTCCTGTACTATAATCAGTATAGATGTTTTGAATGAGCTCTGCATGATGTTGCCTGCAGGAGTTCATAATGTTTGCCTTCAAACATCCACTGGCCTATGAATGTGATAAAATGGTGCATTCCAACAGATAATCATGGCTTTACCACTGTACTTTGGTGCATCTAATGTATAACAACCATGCACAAGGGTTATTTCAGGGTTTTTTTTTTACATGTAGCTGTTCGCATGTGTGACGCTTGTTTTGTATATTTTATAAATTATAGATGTACATCTCCGTTAATCACACATGTTTCACACAACTGCTATGGACTTCCTATTTTCAACGCATGATATACTACACATTAGTAGCTGTATATGGTAAAATGTATATTGTGGGATCTAGCTTGCTTTAACTTCGACCGCTTTGGCTTAAAACTTACTCGAAAGAAACGGCAAAACACCACTCCATTATCATTCCCGCCTGATGTAGTGACCCCTCGTGTTAAAATACTCAATCGGTTATTGTGATTAGTTCCACTATTGTGTCGCGTGAGAAATGCACGAAATGACTTGGTATCTGGGTTGTAAAAACGCTCAACTAAATTTGCGCATGGTATGTAGGATATAGTTTTGATAGTGTTTTGGCAACAACAAAAACATGTCAGGACCTGCTGTTATTATACATGCACTAGTCTGGCAAGTATCGTGAAGACTCGCGATCGTTTTTCTCGTTGCAGATACATAGGTTTGGCACACTATATCGTAGTCTTATACTATTCAGTAGCGGATCCAAGAAGGGGGCACAACGTCAACGGGCCCGTGTCCCCCCCCCCCCCCCCCCCCCCCCCCCTAACATGTATGTGTACGCGAACATAGCAGAAATGGCCTACACGTACATCTACGTACGTGGTCAGGGCCAAGTATGAAACGATTTATCGCGGGACATAATTGTAATTCGGCTATTACAATAGAAGTACGTATATTACATTAGCCGGCCGTTTAGCGTATGTTATTCAATTTTCCCAGAGATAATATCTCTAACGAGAGCATGTGTAACGTATCGAAAAGTACCAAAAACCGAGCATAAGCTCCGTGGAGGTAAATAAAGTAAATAACGCCCACGCGTCATATGTGATCATCTACTCAGCCGACTGGTGCCTAGTATTATTTAAACAAATAAACGGTGAGTTCGGTACATGTGCTATCAACGGCGATGTATCGGCGCATTGAACATATAGAGGCTGAGCTCTTGATTAGTCGCTCCCCAGCCTCGATCTGTAATTACATTTTTAGTGCAGCTTTTACGTACTTTTGGGGGTTTTCTACGCAAAAAAAGCGTTGGCTTCTCGGGCTCCGCCCCAGACCCCCTAGCTGGGCGGGAGGGATGTCCCCCTCCCGCACCCTCCCCGGGGCGGCCCCACCCCTTGCCACACCCTCACCGGTGCCCCCCCCCTCCCAATTCGCCTGTGAGCAGAGTCTCGTGAGCAGACGACACATCAATATTTAAAAGATGACGCAGTATCACGCAATGACATACGTTTATGAATATAGTTAATTATTTGTCTTGAATTTAGTTAATGGATGCTTAATGTTCTTTTCATGATACTTGTACATTATAATCAGACCGATTTTTAGCGAATACTGAACGTGTTTGGAATTCAATTTGGAAAAATTAATTTTAGCTAATTGATTTCAATTAATAATTTCTTTTCTTGAAACATGATAAATCATTAAAAAAGGTGGAAAATTTATTGGTGAAATCAGAATTCTCAAATCTCTATCACAACCTTACACATTCACTCATGTCCTCAATTTCTGGCCATGAGGAACCGATAACGAACAGCTTGCCCGACGGCAAGGAACCGATAACGAACAGCTTGCCCGACGGCACGGGACCGATAACGAACAGCTTGCCCGACGGCAAGGAACCGATAACGAACAGCTTGCCCGACGGCAAGGAACCGATAACGAACAGCTTGCCCGACGGCACGGGACCGATAACAAACAGCTTGCCCGACGGCAAGGAACCGATAACGAACAGCTTGCCCGACGGCAAGGAACCGATAACGAACAGCTTGCCCGACGGCAAGGAACCGATAACGAACAGCTTGCCCGACGGCAAGGAACCGATAACGAACAGCTTGCCCGACGGCAAGGAACCGATAACGAACAGCTTGCCCGACGGCACGGGACCGATAACAAACAGCTTGCCCAATGGCACGGGACGGATATAAACGAACAGCTCACCCGACGGCTAGCTGCCATGACCGACTTTGTTACTCGTGGTAACAATCGCCGGAGGGACGAGGCACACTGGCACACCATAAATTGCTCACCGCTGTCCTCATGAGGTTGGTCGGGACCTTCAAAAGCTGTAGGTGACTGGACAGATAGTGGTTGTCGAAGAGGTAGCAGCTGCCGCCATTAGTACACGTGGCTCGAATGCTGCCCGCTGATGTTGCGCCGGCGCGGGTCGCCCCCTTGTAATTAACTGCGTTTAACTACGTTAACCTTCATATATACATGAAATACCTAACGTAATTTGATATTCTGTAACAGTTGCTTCACAATCAGAGTGAAAATTCATTTCCACCAGTACACCATCAATTGAATGTTTTTTGGCATGTTCTTAGGGAGAACAGGGGTGTGAAGGGTGCTGGCCACAAAAGGCAAATAGATCATGAAGTAGCTTAGGCAGTGATATTTCATTCTATAACCAGTTGGCTTGCTAAATCAAGCTATGCTTGGACATGACTTTAGCTATAATTATGCAGAAACAGCATGTACATGCACTGGAACAAACATGTTGTGATCAGTCTTTACATCTATAAGAGAACATGTTGCTTACTGATTATGTTGTACAGCTTGTACTGCAGTTGCCATATTTGCATGTATTATACTTGTATACGTATGTGTACTTACATCAAGTTACATGCATCTGAATCAATGAAGAATGGGGTTCAAACCCCTACCTCTTATACAAACTCATAGGAATCGCCTGAATTCAGCAAAACAAAGCCTGTTTACCTGTACTTGGTTAAATTATTCGATAAATCAGTATTGATGGAAAGTTATTGAGATTAGACGTATACGGCCGGTACGGTACGGACCGTACGGCTATCATTTTAATTTCAGATCAGAGAATGCGGTGGTAAAACTTATCTCCTTATTGTTATGCGTACAGTTCGGCCTTACCAAATGCTAATCCTGCTTCTTGGAACCCACGAGCAGGTCGGTTCTGTGAAGCGGATATCATATCCATGTACCTAACTTCCTATAGGCCATAGATATTTGTATCATATATCTATGGATAGGCGCTTTCCCTTTCGCCGTACGAATAGGCTTACGCACCGCTATTTTAGCCTACTAGTACACACTTAAGCCCCCCCGCCCTTCCCCCGGGGGGCCCTAACCCCTACGTAGCGGTGATGTGCGCTGCTGTAGCGTGGGTCTGGGTACGAGACTAACGGAAAAACACAAACTAATAGGCCTGTTGCAGGGGCGGATTTAGGGGGGGGGGGGGGGGGGGGGGGGGGGTCCAGGGGGTCCGGACCCCCCCTTTCCTATATGAAGAATGACGTAATGCAAACTGTAATCTATGCAGCGTTCTGCATGTTACCATCCTTTGCAGGCTTGCACATTGTTCTAGCCAAGCGGGATCTAGATCGATCTAACTAAATCCTCCCCTATTAACGAAATTTAATTTTGCATGTGTGGTTAATTAGAATTTAATAGCGCGATCGATCGAACGGTGCGTGTGAGCAGGAATTGAGGTAAGCGATCAAAAGACGTGAATGGGATGGATCTCAGATTCTTTTCCTAGGTTATTACCGTAGCTATAGAGCTAAACAAACTAAAAGTACTAGTACTATAGTAAAACGTACGTGAGTCGTTTATAGAGTCTAAGACCGACATGTAGCTGGGTGCATGGCCACGTGCACGCTTCGGTCACAAATTCACAAAAGCTTTACGTCACGAAGTAGCAGTAGGAACCATAGCATTGTGAAAAATGAAGAGTTTTCTCGTCGCTATCCATGCAAGTGCAGGCTCTAGTAATCTGGATATCGCATGATGTTTGTATTGGATATCACTGTGAATTTCATGCTAAATAAACGCAAAAGCAAAAAGCGGCTGGGGCTTTGCCCCAGACCCCACTGGGGAAGCTATCAGCGCTCCCCCAGACCCCCTTGCTGTCACGGGAGGGGCACGCCCCCTCCCGTACCCTCCCCCAGTTGTGAATATATTTATCGGACCCCCCCTTTCCCAACACCCTGGATCCGCCCCTGTGTTGACGATGTAACGCTGATTTATACAGCCTGATGCGCTTACGCGACTCGTTTCCAAGCACCTAGGTCATTGTCAGCAGGAAAGTTAGGTAACTATAGACGTTTTGTGGACTTAGTGCGTGTGGAAGGAGCGAGTGTAGGAGGGTTTACTAGTAGTTGGGAGGAGGGTGTTGAATACATGTAGATCCAGATTGTGAGTGGAGAGAGGGGGAGGATGCAAGTCATCCCTACTTGTAGTGCAGTTTTATTTCCTTCCCCCAACTCATGTACCGGCCATCAATAAGAAGTTTCCTACAGTGATAAAATGGCAGCAGGTGTGGGGGGCTACTCACATGTGCACCTCATCCCTCACTTGGAGGGGCTTGACCAGCGGAGGGAGATAGGCCGTGGGTCCTTTGGTGCTGTGTATGAGGTGAAGATGAATGGCCTCCCCTGCATTGCTAAAGGGCTGCATGACATCTTGCTTGGACGTGGAGGAAACCTTGCAATCAGGGAGGCAGACAAGAAGGCCATTATGGCAAAGTTCCATGATGAATGTGCTCTACTTGGCAACCTAAAGCACCCCAACATTGTACAGTTCCTAGGTGTGCATCGATCAAAAGATAATGATGAGTGGCTTATGATGGAGTACTTGCACATGGACCTAGCCAAGTGTTTAGAGATGTACCCTGACATCCCTCTACCACTGAAGTTGTCCATCCTTCGGGATGTGTCCTATGGTCTCCTCCACCTGCACTCCCAGGCCCCACCCATCATCCACCGAGACCTCACTGCCCCCAATATCCTCCTCACACAGGGCATGTCAGCCAAGATAGCTGATCTAGGTGTGTCCAAGATATTTGACATACGTCAGCTTCAGCGATCTGCCCACACTGCAGCCCCAGGTACCTGGGCATACATGCCTCCTGAGGCACTGATCCCAGACCCAAAGTATGATGCCAAGTTGGACGTGTTTTCATATGGCGCCCTCACTCTGTATGTGGCCAATCAGGAGTTTCCTACTATGTACGAGCTGCAGATACCTCCACTGGTTACCAAGAAGCAAGAGATACAGATCTGCAAGAGGAAGCCTTGGGTGGATAAGATGGGCGTGGCCCATCCTCTTCATAGTGTGGTGATGTCATGTCTCAAGGACCATCCTGACCACAGGCCCACATCCAAGGAGCTCAATGACATCATCACTAAGCTGTGTACCCAACATGAAAACAGCTGTAAAAATGTTTTGGAGGTAAGCATCTATTGTATAAGATATCAAGGGACTTGGTCGCATGATCATTACTGTAGGGATTACAACTAGTGGCACATCACAGTATTGATACTGAAAATGTACAAACCATGCTCACTGAAGTCAGATATATTGATATTGTTATATATCTTATCATTGTCTCTTTCATCACCTTTAGCTAAATTGGTACCATTTCTTGTTTTGTTTTGCTTTACGTGTACATTCCTCTCATTCCTCTTAGCTATATAAAGAGCTTCAGGCATCAAAAATGAAGGTGGAAGAATGCAGTAGCCAGCTGAAAGTAGTAAAGCAGGTACTGTGCCTGGCTGTTATGTATATTGCTATATGTTGTGGTCCTATGCATAGGTGATATGTGTTCTGTGGGCATACTGTATGTACTGTGGTCATATGTGTACTGTGGGCATATGTGTACTGTGGTCATATGTGTACTGTGGTCATATGTGTACTGTGGGCATATGTGTACTGTGGTCATATGTGTACTGTGGTCATATGTGTACTGTGGTCATATGTGTACTGTGGTCATATGTGTACTGTGGTCATATGTGTACTATGGTCATATGTGTACTGTGGTCATATGTGTACTGTGGTCATATGTGTACTGTGGGCATATGTGTACTATGGTCATATGTGTACTGTGGGCATATGTGTACTGTGGTCATATGTGTACTGTGGTCATATGTGTACTGTGGTCATATGTGTACTGTGGTCATATGTGTACTGTGGTAATATGTGTACTATGGTCATATGTGTACTGTGCGTAACGTGATACTTGATCTTAAAATTTTTTCCAGCAATTTTACAATTCTCTTGATTTTTGTAGCCTAG
This sequence comes from Spongilla lacustris, assembly GCA_949361645.1. Taxonomy (NCBI): domain Eukaryota; kingdom Metazoa; phylum Porifera; class Demospongiae; order Spongillida; family Spongillidae; genus Spongilla; species Spongilla lacustris. The sequence goes on from OX442420.1 coordinate 9,019,046, forward strand.
TGGTATGAGATAATCAAAATCTGAAAACGGAATAAGCTTTACTAGCCATCTGGCAATAAGTAACAGTGAAAAAGAAATGTGTCAAGTTATTTTCGGGCCCGCACTCTTTTATTTTCTATTATTGCTCCAAACACACAGTTTTTAGCCCATTTCTCCTCTGTTTCGCAACGGATTGCGCTGATCGTTGGTACATATATGCAGCGTTGCACCTTGCACCAAACTGCGCAGTCCGATTTCGAACCCGGGACACAGTTTGAGTTCTGCTTGCCTACGAAGGCCAATTTGAGGTGGAAAAGTGTTAGGTCAGGATTTTCTTTAGGCACGTTTTATCCTGCCTAAAAGTGAGCATGTAGGCAGTCAAATGGTACCTGTATCGGAATCAGGTCTAGTTCTAGCATTATAAGTCGTCTTTACCCTCTAATAGACGCTTCAAGTCGGAAGGTTGAAAAACAGCGGACATGTTGAAATGAATATCATTTGTTCATGACGTCATTGCTAAACATAACTGAAAGTGGGTGTGCAGATCATAGCAAAAACGGTTCTTTTCAGAACCAAGAAGAGCAAGCTTCTACCTCTGGGCTGACGCTTCGTAGGAGAAAGCAGTCGCCACCAATATGGGAGCCGCTGATGAAGAAAAAAGCCCCGAGACTGGCCGAGACTCAGAGGTAACCCCACGGCCGGAGTTGTTACACGATTGCAGCAAGCGCAAGCCATCAAGTCTCGGCGACCAGCAGCTAGCTGTGATTGCCAGCAATGCATCGAAGGAGCTTGAGGCCTTAGTTGCTCATATGCCACACATCCCTGATGCCGATGCAAGAAAGCTAGCACTGCGCATGTACTACCTGGAGCTCTCCGAAGGAGTATTGCTAAAAGATGCATGCCCAAACGTAAGTCGAGAAAAGGTTTTTTTATTACCCCAATGCGTTGCTGGCAATCACAGCTGCTGATTGGCTTTTTTGATTGGGGCTTTTTTCTTCATCAGCGGCTCCCATATTGGTGGCGACTGCTTTCTCCTACGAAGCGGTAGCCCACTGGTAGAAGCTTGCTCTTCTTGGTTCTGAAAAGAATCGTTTTGGCTCTGATCACTCATCAGCACAACAGCTATACAGTCATGTTTAGCAATGACGTCATGAACAAATGATATTCATTTCAACATGTCCGCTGTTTTTCAACCTTCCGACTTGAAGCGTCTATTAGAGGGTAAAGACGACTTATAATGCTAGAACTAGACCTGATTCCGATACAGGTACCATTTGACTGCCTACATGCTCACTTTTAGGCAGGATAAAACGTGCCTAAAGAAAATCCTGACCTAACACTTTTCCACCTCAAATTGGCCTTCGTAGGCAAGCAGAACTCAAACTGTGTCCCGGGTTCGAAATCGGACTGCGCAGTTTGGTGCAAGGTGCAACGCTGCATATATGTACCAACGATCAGCGCAATCCGTTGCGAAACAGAGGAGAAATGGGCTAAAAACTGTGTGTTTGGAGCAATAATAGAAAATAAAAGAGTGCGGGCCCGAAAATAACTTGACACACTTCTTTTTCAATGTTATTTATTGCCAGATGGCTAGTAAAGCTTATTCCGTTTTCAGATTTTGATTATCTCATACCACTAGGCTACAAAAATCAAGAGAATTGTAAAATTGCTGGAAAAAATTTTAAGATCAAGTATCACGTTACGCACTGTACTGTGGTAATATGTGTACTGTGGTCATATGTGTATAGGCTTCATTACAACATTGTGTTTGCTTGGTACTCACATTTGAAAGACAAAACTTGACGTACGTACCAGCATCACACTTACTTAACCTTCAATCCCCCTAACCGTTATGTACATCAAACCTAACCATGAAGTTAGGTCGTACATGTATATCGTCCTCTTTTTCCTTCTTCCTGATTCCACTCGTCATTCTAATCAACCTCCTCACATTTGCTAGCTTCCTCCCTCCTCGCTTAGCCTTCGCAGAACCAGGTATCACTATCCCCAACTCTGTCTCTTCTGTTCACTTGCTATCATTTGATATGTAGTTACCACTTTTTTTGCGATACACACTGTACATGTACATCCAACTACTAGCTGTGGCACAGTTTGCCAGTGCACCATTTTATCCACTTGAACTTTGACACTTTGTACCGCTGCATTGTTTTACCTAGTCACAAAAGGGTGTAAACAGGCAGCTAGCTATGAAATGAATGTAGGCATAATAAGAAGATTTCAACCAAACAAGTGATATCCCACTTTTTAAATATTTAAACCAGTTAGTCATTTTGCATAACCCATTATGCATTGGTGGATGAAAGATTAAGAATGCATTCATTTAAAAATGGTCCTACATATTTACATGTACTTAAAAATTAAATTCATGTGCATATTTACTTAGCTGGAAGTTGACCTGAGGGGAACACAGCAGGTAAATGTTCAGTTACAGCAGAGGCTCCAGGAGGCTGAGCAGAAGTATAAGGAAGAGATGGAAGCTAAGAGTAATGAACATCGTTGTGCCATAGAAGCAAAGGAAAAAAGTTACAAGGTGATGCTGGACATTGCAAAGAAACCTTCTGGTGGGAGGAATTTGGAGTGGGTCAAAGAGGTGCTTGCACGAGGACCTCAGCAGGATGTGTCATGTGATGAGAGTGAGGCCATACTGTGGAAGGCAGTGGAGGAGTACTGTGTGAAGAGGAGGAGGGAGCAGGGATCAACTGAGGTGGGCATGAGGGAGCAGGGATCACCTGAGGTGGGCATGAGGGAGCAGGGATCACCTGAGGTGGGCATGAGGGAGCAGGGATCAACTGAGGTGGGCATGAGGGAGCAGGGATCACCTGAGGTGGGCTTGAGGGAGCAGGGATCACCTGAGGTGGGCATGAGGGAGCAGGGATCAACTGAGGTGGGCATGAGGGAGCAGGGATCACCTGAGGTGGGCATGAGGGAGCAGGGATCACCTGAGGTGGGCATGAGGGAGCAGAGGTGGGCATGAGGGAGCAGGGATCACCAAAGGTGGGCATGAGGGAGCAGGGATCAATTGAGGTGGGCATGAGGGAGCAGGGATCAACTGAGGTTGGAATGAAGGAGCAGGGATCAACTGAGGTGGACATGAGGGAGCAGGGATCAACTGAGGTGGGCATGAGGGAGCAAGGATCAACTGAGGTGGGCATGAGGGAGTAGGGATTAACTGAGATGGCTGGATGGTATCACCATTGTTGGCTGCATGGTATTGCTTCTGCATATAAACCTGTAATTAAATTTGTGTACATAACACAAATACTGCTTTTGGGAACACTACATGTATGTAGCCATACATGTTTAACATCCATCAGCAGTGGGAGGAGCGCTGTGGTGCTCTGCTAAGGGATAATGAGAAGATGAAAGCCACCATGAAGGATTATGAAGCTGAGTGCACCTCACTGTTGAAGGTATGGTGTTGGTTAGGGGACATGTGTGGTGTTAGTGGACATGTGTGGTGTTAGTGGACATGTGTGGTGTTAGTGGACATTTGTGGTGTTAGTGGACATGTGTGGTGTTAGTGGACATGTGTGGTGTTAGTGGACATGTGTGGTGTTAGTGGACATGTGTGGTGTTAGTGGACATGTGTGGTGTTAGTGGACATGTGTGGTGTTAGTGGACATGTGTGGTGTTAGTGGACATGTGTGGTGTTAGTGGACATGTGTTATATTTGTTGTGCAACCCAAATACTGGAGCCATCCATTACATGGTTTAGATTCTTTGGCTCCACTGCCCTCCATCTTTTCCCATCATCCTCATTGCCTCCTTACTACTGTGCCTCCCTTGTTAACCACTCCCCCTTCCCAATCCAGGATGTTGAGATCAGAACTGAAGAGGCAAAGGCTGCCCGATATGAACGTGATGTACTCCAGCAGAAGGTCAATAACCTCATGCACTCCGGTTACTGTGTGTACCTGTCTGCAAAGGACAATAAAATTCACAGGCTCACTAACAATAGTGCCTCCAATCTACCTACATGTACATGTACATGTACATGTATTAATACAAAATAGTACAAAGTAATACATTTGGCATTACATGCCTCCTCCCTCCCATAATAACAATATGTTGACTACTTAAACAACTTAGTTCATTAACAGCATTGTATTGTTTCTTAATTAATTTGTTCAGCCATTTGCAGTTTAATTTTGGCCTGACCATCAGGCATGTGTCTGCTATAGAATAAGAGGTCTTAGTTGCACCACACTTTTAAAGGTATACATAGAGTGTTGATCTTTGAAATGTGTGGTGTTGTACATGTGTGATATTATGTACATGTACTGTATTGTCAATAATTACCCGAATGCTGAAGCTATTAACTATACGTTTTTAAGAACTGAACGTTATCTTTGTCATATTTTAGCTAAGTGTATTTAAATGCCAGCACAGCATTAGGGGATGTTCCACAATCAAGGACAACCATTTATAATTTGGTATTGCTGTTAAAAATTCAAACAGTAAAAGACATACTGGTAAATTCAATAGGATCAGTAATGATTAATTAAATATTGATTAAAATCTCAAAAACCCTCCTAAATCAAGTACATTGTAAAAAAAATCAAGATTGCAATTTTTGAATAACTCGTAACTGGGATGCCTGCAGCCTTTGGAATAGAGTCACTCTCTCTAACTCATTCTAGCATGTGATAAGTGGATCCTACTGTGTCTGACCTCATGAGCATGCTCCAAAGGACAGCCCTGGAAGATTTTATGCTATTGTACAGATTCTGAGATATTGTGGCCCATTGTAAAATTCATATCACTTTATAATGAGGTGTATCTCTGTACATTTTAGCATACAGCTACCTGGCTATTTGCACACTAGGCTGAAAATACAAAAGCACGATCCAAACTGTTGGGCATGTTCAAAAACGTACCATGAAGCTGCTTCAATATAGTTGTACAAAATGTAAAGCAAACATGCTACAAGCTCTAGAACGATCATCATTGCAGGTTTTTTGATATTAATCGAATTGCAGAAAATGTCAGCAGCTATTCGAACCTGCAATTTTTGTAGTTTCTGCAATGTGTAAGAAAACGTGATGGTTTTTTTCCAAGTGGAGTGACATACATGTATCAACTTGTACATGTTACTTCACAGCGGAAGGTGCAATCCTTTTTTAAGTCATTGGAAACAGATGAGAGTACAATATTACTACCTTTGCTTTTAAGCACATTCCAAGACATATTTATAAATTCGTCATAATACCTGGGAGCACTAATTAGAGACAGTACATGTACATTTATTATTATTAACCTTGAAATGAGTGGTCATTGATTTAAATTAATTCATTTTTTTACACTGTATTAACAATTCATTGAGGTCCTACCACCTATTAATTAAATTAAGAAGTGGTAATTGGCAACATTGTATGAGGGTTGTGATTTCCAATCTTTAGCTAAAACAGTATGAAGATGTCTATAGTGCTTTGGAGGATCAGTTTAAGGCAAGAGAAAGCAGCCTTCTGACAGATCTTCAAGAAAATGAAAGGACCTATGGTGAGCTAAAGTGGAGATATACTGAGATGGAGCGAAAGTGTACTGATCTGGAGCGCAGTCGTGGTGTGATGAATGAACAGTGGCGTGCTGCCCAGGAGGAGCTACAGACCAAGAACCAACAGGTGAAGCAGTACAAGACCCAAGTGGACCGCTGCAGGGAACAACTGGCCACATGTGAAATGCTTTTACAGCAGCAACAGCAGCAGCTACAGCAGCAACAGCAGCAGCTACAGCAGCGTGGATATCGTTAATATGTATACATGTAATGCATCATGTTCTTGAGTGTAGCAAAAATGAATGTAACGTGCATGCTAAATTTACGTAATAAACATTGAATCATTGTGATGTAGCCAGGTAATACAGTGTGGTGATATGACCAAGGACCTCACTGAAAACCTATTATGCACCACTACCTGTATGGGGGAGAGGGAAGGGGAGAAAGCTCCAATTGTTTCCACTGTCATTTCACTGCTCGCTGTATATCGGTGTACACATGTATCGGTTTGTTGTGACGGCCAGGTTAACGTTGAACTGACCAAAGCAAGCCAGGACAGAAGACCAACCATAAATGAGCCTAAAGTGGATTGCTGCAAGGAACAACTGAAGTTTCTTTATAGAAGCATGCATGCATATGGATATTATTTTCTCTGACCACATCGCAAGAACTGCAATGAGTTGCATGCATGCTTTATATAATATATTTTTTCGTGTGATATATTTACATTTGCACACTTGCATAATATGGAAACATGCCAACCTGGAAAGGAACCGTTACATTCATCAATAACATGGCAACACTACTGGTTTACAGTTACAAATGATATTTTGTGATGGGAAATGCACACCTTTAATAATTTAAAAGGACTGCATAGAAGGTGCCACAAGGAGGTTACAAAACCATTTATTGTTTGGATTGATTGGGTATTTGACGTTTCTACCTATAATCATAACAACAGCAATACATAGGAACCATTTGTGCAAGAGTTTGAAGTCTTAAAATGCTTGCAAGAAAATAGTGCACCTGACCAACAACCAAACACTGCTTTGGCCTCAGGGCTATTCTGATTGCTGGTCCATTCCATTTGACACTTCAAATAGTTACTGCTCTACCATAACTCCAAATGTCATGCAGTACATAACCTGGAAAAATGAGTGGGGGGGGGGCCACATCGATCAGGTGCTGCATGCAGCTAGAAGTACATTTCCAGAAAGACTTCGATGATAACATCATTCAGGGATATTGTTTCCGCTGCAAGGGATTATACCTCTGGTTGTTTAATTATCCTTTAACAGCTGCCATGTGTCATCATTATTGGATGCCAGGCCAGAGGATACTAACACTACAATAGCTCTAGCATACATACCATTTATGACTCAACATAACTGCAAAATGCATGAGATTTCATGAGATAGTGTCATCTGAGTAAGTTGCCCCAAAAGTCATGTGACTATGCAACTCTTCACCATATTCCATAATGTCACATGTTCCCATTTGCACCACATATTGCATAGAGGATCACATGGGCCGGGGTTGGGTTATTACCTCCACATCTTCTCAATGACAAGGGCCACTTAATAACTGGAGCCAAGTGCCCACATATGGTTGTATATTTGCCTGCTGGCTGCAGCTGTCTCCTTACATGTACCTTATCAGATTGTAGATCTCTACTTATTATCTGGCATGGATAAGTGATGTATGTATTGTCCCCCAGCTTGCTAAGAGATGAAGAGAAGCTTACTGTAACGGCCCACCCAAAACTACACTGATGCACGTGTACATCATTTGGCACCTAACCATGCCAGTGGATAGCAGATCATGCTGGCAGCTGTGCATGTGTCTCCTTCCTTCCAGTAGTGACCCTCTTCATTCTCCATGCCATCATCACCTCTCTTGCTCCCATTTGATACGTTCATGCAGAACCTTGATGTCCTACTACCTTCATAACTTCCAACATCTGAACATCATGGTAAGCCTGCAAAGTGTGGTGGAATGGAGAGGCACTGGGGTGGTGGGTTGATCATGTTCATGTAGGTAGCAACCAAATTGGGTGAACCAAAACAGCAACTAGATTGTCCATATAATGTGACTATCTCAACTATAATAGTAACCAATCCTATCAGAACCCATGTCTCCCTTCATCAGATGTGGTCAATGGATGTCTTCATCCTCATTCTGTAGGTCACCCAGATGCCCAGGGTACAGCGGTAGTACATGAAGGTGGAGGTGGTGAGTGCAGACATTATCCTGATGTGGTGTGCGCATTTGTATGTAGAGAGGTCCAAAGAGAGGGAATCCATGTTATTATGATGAATTGACACTCTCACCCAAACTGCAACGTCATATAAACCACCCTTCTTCCACACATGCCACCTTCTACCCTACACACACACCTTCCCCCACCACCCCAGCTTTTCACAGATGTTTGAAGTGGACCAATGCTTGCTCACTTATTTCTTGATGGGGTTGCGGGTTGTCATGTGCAAGAAAATGTGCGTGTTTGTGTTTATGTGTGTCAGTGTTGACACTGAACCAACCCACATGTTGTATTATCTACATGTGACATTTCAATTACCCCACAATAAATCATGGTCAATATGCCTTTTCAAAATGATTTCATGCAAACCAACACAAAATGCCTGGGTAGTTAGCATCATCTTAAAGTATGATGTAATACCTAACGTAAATAAAATTTGATATTCTGTAACAGTTGCTTCACAATCAGAGTGAAAATGCATTTCCACCAGTACACTATCAATTGAATGCTTTTTTGGCATGTTCTTAGGGAGAACAGGGGTGTGAAGGGTGCTGGCCACTAAAGGCAGATAGATCATGAAGTAGCTTAGGCAGTGATATTTCATTCTATAACCAGTTGGCTTGCGAAATCAAGCTATGCTGACTTTAGCTATAATTAGGTAATGAGCAGAAACAGCATGTACATGCACTGGAACAAACATGTGTGGATCAGTCTTTACATCTATAAGAGAACATGTTGCTTACTGATTATGTTGTACAGCTTGTACTCAGGGCAGTTGCCATATTTGCATGTATTATACTTGTATGTGTATACGTACTTACATTACATGCATCTGAATCAATGAAGAATGGGGTTCAAACCCCTACCTCTTATACAAACTCATAGGAATCGCCTGAATTCAGCAAAACAAAGCCTGTTTACCTGTACTTGGTTAAATTATTCAATAAATCAGTATTGATGGAAAGTTATTGAGATTAGACGTATACGGCTTAGCCGCTATAATTTTAATTTCAGATCAGAGAATGCGGTGGTAAAACTTATCTCCTCATTGTTATGCGTACAGTTCGGCCTTACCAAATGCTAATCCTGCTTTCTTGGAACCCACGAGCAGGTCGGTTCTGTGAAGCGGATATCATATACATGTACCTAAGCCACCGTCGTGGTTCACTGGGATAGGCGCTTTCCCTTTCGCCGTACGAATAGGCTTACGCACCGCTATTTTAGCTTATGCCCACCCCCGCCCTTCCCCCGGGGGGCCCATACCCCTACGTAGTTGTGATGTCACTGCTGTAGCGTGGGTCTGGGTACGAGACTTACGGAAAAACACAAACTATAATAGGCCTACACGATTAGTGTTGACGATGTAACGCTGATCTATACAGCCTGATGCGCTTAAGTGACTCGGCAATCCTGAAGATTAGGGTCCCCACCGTTATTCACGTTTTTAATGATATTCACAACTAGATAAGCACTTCCCACGGTGGTCTGCTCTCATTGAACGCGTGGAAACTAAGCCCTACGCCCCGAAAAATTGAAATGGTTACGTACACCCATAGCAACGAACCTGACAACCGATGCCTTTTAGAACCAGCTGTGCACGGGGTACATAAAACGTAATCAACACCTAAAAGCCACACTAGCAGTGATAAACACCTTTGAACTATATTGTAAGCAAAAATCACGTGGCCTGGTGTTGCCAACTGTCGGCTCTGGTACTTCAAACCTATCGACTTACGCACGGCGATCACCGACTACATGTGTTCAAAAAACTACAACGACGCTCGGTGACTGAATTGGAACATGCCAAAGCTATCACGGTAAAGTTAGTTGTTTGTACTGTCGTTTTTTGGTACAGGTTAGTGGCAACGCATTTTCTGAACTAGATTTCTAGCCTTTGAAAATCCACCATTTTGGTGTCTTTTTGGGGGTGGGGGACTTAATATTTGCGCAATGAAGTGGGTTTTAACAGAGCGTTTAAAATATAGCCTTACATTTCTTTTGGTCTAAATTTGACTCCATGCTCGTATGTAAATAGATTGAGCTTGAACTGAATTACTATTTATTCTTTACTCTCTTGGCTGGAGGGGGTATGGCAGCTACCAATTGTGGCTCAATACTTAGTAAGTGTTCTTGCACAATGCGCATCAGGTTCTGCATGTGGTTGTGGATTGGAGCAAATGTCAAGCCAAGAATTTTGCATGAATTGACTTGGCCCCTGAAAAGGGGGCTGTTTCTCCTTTGGGGTTATCGCCAACAATTTGGCTGGATATGTGGTGCATCCTTTTCTCACCAGCTAGACAGATTCCTGATGATTTGAGCCACCTGAAACACCAGTGAGTTAGAATTGAGCCTTTGCTGTATGTTGTGACATACCGCCTTAGAAGCCTCAGTGTATTCCAAGGTATGGCAAGCCCAGCCTTAATCGCCGGCAATACATGTACCTGAACTTCAGTCCATGATGAGTAGGCAGCTGTTGTTTAGCTCTGGTGACATGCACGAATGTCATTGGCAGAAGTGAGTGTATATATTATGTAACCTCTGTACAAGTCATTGACATTCACTTAACTGCTTCCCCTGTAGCAAGTTGTATGATGGCTTTGTCAGGACTAGCTGGTAGAGATTACCCTCTTCAGCAAACCCGCTGCTTGCTTCTCCTCCTCAGGTGTAAGTGTTGGTGCACACTCATGCTCATCATAGTCACCATCCTTAATATCCCTGCTGCAGTCTGTATACAGTGCTCCAGAACATCTGACAGCAGCAGCATTATCACACTTGATGATAGTCTGACTAGGGGATCATCCTGGTGACTGTCCTCTGAGCAGCAGGGTATTTTCCTCTGGGCAGCAGGGGATCATCCTCTGAGCAGCAGGGGACCATCCTCTGAGTAGCAGGGGATCATCCTCGGAGCAGCAGGGGATCATCCTCTGAGCAGCAGGGGACCATCCTCTGATCAGCAGGGGACCGTCCTCTGAGCAGCATGGGACTGTCCTCTGAGCGGCAGGGGATCATCCTCTGAGCAGCAGGAGATCATCCTCGGAGCAGCAGGGGATCATCCTCTGAGCAGCAGGGGACCATCCTCTGATCAGCAGGGGACCATCCTCTGATCAGCAGGGGACCGTCCTCTGAGCAGCATGGGACTGTCCTCTGAGCAGCAGGGGATCATCCTCTGAGCAACAGGGGATCATCCTCTGGGCAGCATGGGACCATCCTCTGAGCAGCAGGGGACCGTCCTCTGAGCAGCAGGGGGCCATCCTCTGAGCAGCATGGGACCATCCTCTGATCAGCAGGGGACTGTCCTCTGAGCAGCATGGGACTGTCCTCTGAGCAGCAGGGGATCATCCTCTGAGCAGCAGGAGATCATCCTCTGAGTTGCAGTGGATCATCCTCTGATCAGCAGGGAACCATCCTCTGAGCAGCAGGGGACCATCCTCTGGGCAGCATGGGACCATCCTGTGGGCAGCATGGGACCATCTCTGAGCAGCATGGGACCATCTCTGAGCAGCATGGGACCATCTCTGAGCAGCAGAGGACTATCCGTCCTCTGAGCAGCATGGACGGTTCACAGCATCATATGCTGCTATCCACTCCCGGAGGCATTTGGAGCACACCAGTGCACCACACAGCAGCTCCAGTGGCTGTGAGAGGGTGTTGGAGCACAGTGCACACTTCAGCTCCTTTAGCATTGATAGGTTGTTAGCTCTTGCCAAAGGTGTGCTAGGCACACTATGGAGAACTAGAGGAGGGGCAATCTTCTCAAGATGACCTCTTATGATGTCATATGTTTACTTGTTTTGCCACTCAAATAGCATCACTACACATTTGTGATGCACTCACTTTGTGATGGCACAGATGGTTCTCTACATACCCAGCTTACATTGCATGCAGAACATCTCAGGGTTACATCATCCCCAGATGTGTCAATGCCAAAGCTATTTTCAGCTCAGCTGAGAATGCTATGCACTCAGAGCTGGTTCTTTACTTTGCCCTGTACTTCGTTAGCCTCTGCCCACACACTCTGCAATGTATGGAAATTGTAATCCATACCTATAATGTATAGGGCAAAACCACAACGTACGTCGATTATTCATGCAATACGCTCAGCTTGTTCGTGGTGACAGAAAATGCGTTGCCACTTCAGGTTAGTAAATTCTGGTAGCCACATGCCTCCTGAGCATCGCTGTAGTACTCATACCTTCCAGTTCAGTCACCAAAGGCTACGTCGTCGCATTTAGTAACGCCCTCCTTCTAAATACGTATCGCGTGACCTTGCTAAACGGTATGCGCATGTTATCTATGTGGAATTTCAATTGTGCGCATTGACTGGACATGACAGGAAAAGGAATGCAGTGTTTGAGTTCGTTTTCACTTTTTGATTTGCTAGTTCTGGTGAGTTATGGTTTGCTTTTAAACATCAGATGTCTATAATGAGCCATCAGTTAAGAAATATATGGTAATACCGTAAATGATCTAATTATTGACTTAGTTTCCAGCCGCATACAACCATCCAGAACCACGTTATGAATATCATTATTTCACGCGCCTTTTCTGGATCGCTACCGTCTACCTCCCTACAGCTTTGCCCGCTAAAAATAACACCAGGCAGACAAACATCACCACCACTACATACACCAAGCTCCGTTAATCACGCCAAACACAGCACCACGCTTTCAACACTGCGCAACCGTCGCACTGTCTCCAAACCCGTACCACCGACCGCGTACAAGCTCTGCGTTCTCGTATTCTGCGTCCACACCGAGTCACGGACACTCACCTACATGTGGAGGTGAAGACAGATTCTCGGATCGGTGTCCTACAAAACTAGTTGGGCGTAGCCCGACCTTCGCGTATTGGCGGAAGGTCGGGTACCAAACCCGCACAGTTTTTGTACAGGCATATTATGCAATACGTCAATGAATTGTGGCGTGTTATACAATCGATATCAATGAATAATTTTGTAAAGGATATCTATATCAGATTGGCTTTACTACCAGCTGCCGCAGATCGTATTTATTGGGCTCCTGTATTCTGATTGGACTGCAATCCCCGTTGCAGCTTGTACAAAAACTGTGCGGGTTTGGTACCCGACCTTCCGCCAATACGCGAAGGTCGGGCTACGCCCAACTACTACAAAACTACATAATTTCTCAATATTGCATCGCGCTTAACACGTGATGGAGGTAGTGCCCAGGGAAATCATCCACACTCAATCGGGTCTTCGGGGTTCTGAAATATTTGAGGAAGATGGATATAACCTCTCAATCAAAAAGCGACACACCCAGTTATCCTATAGCGATCCATATCGACTAATTGGCTCTGGTTCCAGTGAGCAGTATTTTAAACCGTTAATCATATTACTATATCTTTGTTGACCCCGCGTCTGAATGTGATGCCTACACCCAAACAATTGAAAGCTCCTGGGCACACGTTAAGAGTAAATGCAAGCAGATGCACTGGACCTCTCAAGGGTGTAAGGAGGGGGCGTGGTCAATGAGTTCGAACTACACCGGTACACCCCTTCCCCAACACTAGAAAGTTTAATTCTATTTGGTACATACACTGTACATATATACGTACGAAAATGTACTCACCTACCAGTAATTCGACCCCCGCACCGGTATCCCCCCACCCCGAAGGCGTTATGTTTATTTATGATATGATTTGTACATGCACTCACGTATTTGTTTTTCCTTCAAATAAGTTAAACTAAACAGCATGCAGCTAGTAGTTAGCGATCGCGAGCGAAGGGGGGGGGGGGGGAGGGGGGGTGGTATATAGTGACCGTGAAAAAAATACAAATAAGAACTGATCAATAATTCGTTGTTTGGAGCCACTAATTAGTCGATATGTACTATAGGATAACTGGGTGTGTCGCTTTTTCATTGAGAGATTATCCATCTTCCTCAAATATTCCTGAACCAGTGTGGATGATTTTCTTGGGCACTACCACGCTACGCCTCCATCACGTGATTAAGCGCGATGCAATATTGAGATATTGTGTAGTTTTGTAGGACACCGATCCGAGAATCTGTCTTCACCTCCACATGTAGGTGAGTGTCCGTGACTCGGTGTGGACGCAGAATACGAGAACACAGAGCTTGTACGCGGTCGGTGGTACGGGTTGATATGTGGAGACAGTGCGACGGTTGTGCAGTGTTGAAAACGTGTTGCTGTGTTTGGCGTGATTAACGGAGCTTGGTGTATGTAGTGGTGGTGATGTTTGTCTGCCTGGTGTTATTTTTAGCAGGCAAAGCTGTAGGGAGGTAGACGGTAGCGATCCAGAAAAGGCGCGTGAAATAATGATATTCATAACGTGGTTCTGGATGACTGATTTTGTGGAAGTGCTTATCTAGTTGTGAATATCATTAAAAACGTGAATAACGGTGGGGACCCTAATCTTCAGGATTGCCAGTGACTCGTTTCCAAGCACCTAGGTCATTGTCAGCAGGTAACTATAGACGTTTTGTGGACTTGGTGGTTTACTAGTAGTTGGGAGGAGGGTTTTGAATATATGAGAGGAGAGAGGGGGAGAATACAAGTCATCCCTACTTGTAGTGCAGTTTTATTTCACATTATCTCCTCCCCTCAACTCATGTACCAGCCATCAATAAGAAGTTTCCTACAGTGGTAAAATGGCAGCAGGTGTGGGGGGCTACTCACATGTGCACGTCATCCCTCACTTGGAGGGGCTTGACCAGCGGAGGGAGATAGGTCGTGGGTCCTTTGGTGCTGTGTATGAGGTGAGGATGAATGGCCTCCCCTGCATTGCTAAAGGGCTGCATGACATCTTGCTTGGACGTGGAGGAAACCTTCCAATCAGGGAGGCAGAGAAGGAGGCCATTAGGGCAAAGTTCCGTGATGAATGTGCTCTACTTGGCAACCTAAAGCACCCCAACATTGTACAGTTCCTAGGTATGCATCGATCTAAAGATAATGATGAGTGGCTTGTGATGGAGTACTTGCACATGGACCTAGCCAAGTGTTTAGAGATGAACCCTGACATCCCTCTACCACTGAAGCTGTCCATCCTTCGGGATGTGTCCTATGGTCTCCTCCACCTGCACTCCCAGGCCCCACCCATCATCCACCGTGACCTCACTGCCCCCAACATCCTCCTCACACAGGGAATGTCAGCCAAGATAGCTGATCTAGGTGTGTCCAAGATATTTGACATACGTCAGGTCCAGCGATCTGCCCACACTGCAGCCCCAGGTACCTGGGCATACATGCCTCCTGAGGCACTGAGCCCAGACCCAAAGTATGATGCCAAGTTGGACGTGTTTTCATATGGTGTCCTCACTCTGTATGTGGCCAATCAGGAGTTTCCTACTGTGTATGAGCTGCAGATACCTCCACTGGTTTCCAGAAAGCGAGAGATACAGATCTACAAGAGGAAGCCTTGGGTGGATAAGATGGGAGTGGCCCATCCTCTTCATAGTGTGGTGATGTCATGTCTCAAGGACCATCCTGACCGTAGGCCCACATCCAAGGAGCTCAATGACATCATCACTAAGCTGTGTACCCAACATGAAAACAGCTGTAAAAATATTTTGGAGGTAAGCATCTATTATCTAAAGTATTAAGGCAGTGACCCTTTTTTTAAGTGTATGTTTATTGGCTGAAAATGGACTTGGTTAATTAACAATAATAAAAGTCCCAAAATCTCTATTCATTTCAATTAAATATTATTAATGTTAATAAATGTAAGGCTGGTGGTTAGTTAAAAGATTGTACTTAAGTAACTGCTTCCATTTAGAAGTTATTCAAGATTGAAATCTTGATTTTTTCAATGTACTTGATTTAGGGGCCATTGTATCTTCATTTAGTGGTTTGAATTTATCAATAAATTCGGCCAAGTTAATATTACTTAAATTCAAGGAAATGTTGGCGCTTTGGGATGTTTTGATAATTGAGTCGCCTCCACCTTTACAAGTAAGAGCGGGGTGACCCATGGGGTCAAGGGCATGTGAAGGACAGAATGAACAGCTGGAGTTCTGGTAGGTGTCCATTCCGAGCCACCATTTTAATGCCACCTGAAATTCAGGAGACTCTACATGTAGGTGTAAGTTCTGCTGGGGATTTGGCATTACCGAAAGCCAAGCCGAGGCATGGGGAGAGGTCACTGAGAGGAGTCGAGCACGGTTAGCTGGTGATGAAGAATGGTCAAAGAGAACCTTGAGCTGATGGTCTTCAATCTTAGATGACAAGTGCCTTTGGCGGGGAGGAGCATCAAGAATATCCTGTAAACAAATAGCCTCAGTGTCTGCAATGAAGCCATTAAACTCATCGATGGACTGCTCCAAGTGGTGGTTCTCTCCAATGGCAATACCAGAATGGCCAATGGAAGCAATGAAACATGCACTTGAATGGTGAAGGAGACTGCGAAGACCCAGGCCTCCCCTGCTAGGGCTCAACTGAGCCTGCTGCCAAGCAACATCGGGGATGTCTACGCTAGTGCACTCGGTAAAACACCGGCGGATGTCCAAGTCAAAAATGCCTAGTGCTTCAGCAACTAAGGAGGGTGGTGTTGATCTGGCCATGTGTACCATTTTACAGAAGCTGCCACAGAAATTATTAAATTAATATATTTAGTTTGTTTACATCAACATTTAAGCTCAAGTTAATAGAGCGTTGATCAACAATTTCAAGTTAAATTTGTGGTTAATTTATAAACAATCTTCATTGATTGTGAAACACCCTGTATAACTAAAGCATTTTGTCTTTCATCACCTTTAGCTAAATTGGTACGATTTCTTGGTTTACATACATTCTTCTCAGCTATACAAAGAGCTTCAGGCATCAAAAATGAAGGTGGAAGAATGCAGTAGCCAGCTGAAAGCACTAAAGCAGGTACTGTGCCTGATTGTTATGTATATTGCTACATGTTGTGGTCCTATGCATACATGTACATGTACTGTGGTCATATGTGTGCTGTGGTCATATGTGTACTGTGGTCATATGTGTACTGTGGTCATATGTGTACTGTGGTCATATGTGTACTGTGGTCATATGTGTACTGTGGTCATATGTGTGCTGTGGTCATATGTGTACTGTGGTCATATACTGTGGTCATATGTGTACTGTGGTCATATGTGTACTGTGGTCATATGTGTACTGTGGTCATATGTGTGCTATGGTCATATGTGTACTGTGGTCATATGTGTACTGTGGTCATATGTGTACTGTGGTCATATGTATACTGTGGTCATATGTGTACTGTGGTCATATGTGTACTGGGGTCATATGTGTACTGTGGTCATATGTATACTGTGGTCATATGTGTACTGTGGTCATATGTGTGCTGTGGTCATATGTGTACTGTGGTCATATACTGTGGTCATATGTGTACTGTGGTCATATGTGTACTGTGGTCATATGTGTACTGTGGTCATATGTGTGCTATGGTCATATGTGTACTGTGGTCATATGTGTACTGTGGTCATATGTGTACTGTGGTCATATGTATACTGTGGTCATATGTGTACTGTGGTCATATGTGTACTGTGGTCATATGTGTACTGTGGTCATATGTATACTGTGGTCATATGTGTACTGTGGTCATATGTGTGCTGTGGTCATATGTGTACTGTGGTCATATGTGTACTGTGGTCATATACTGTGGTCATATGTGTACTGTGGTCATATGTGTACTGTGGTCATATGTGTACTGTGGTCATATGTGTGCTATGGTCATATGTGTACTGTGGTCATATGTGTACTGTGGTCATATGTGTACTGTGGTCATATGTATACTGTGGTCATATGTGTACTGTGGTCATA
Organism: Spongilla lacustris; assembly: GCA_949361645.1. Taxonomy (NCBI): domain Eukaryota; kingdom Metazoa; phylum Porifera; class Demospongiae; order Spongillida; family Spongillidae; genus Spongilla; species Spongilla lacustris. Next base: position 9,036,577 of record OX442420.1, read on the forward strand.
TGTGTGCTGTGGTCATATGTGTACTGTGGTCATATACTGTGGTCATATGTGTACTGTGGTCATATGTGTACTGTGGTCATATGTGTACTGTGGTCATATGTGTGCTATGGTCATATGTGTACTGTGGTCATATGTGAACTGTGGTCATATACTGTGGTCATATGTGTACTGTGGTCATATGTGTACAGTGGTCATATGTGTGCTGTGGTCATATGTGTACTATGGTCATATGTGTGCTGTGGTCATATGTGTACTGTGGTCATATGTGTACTGTGGTCATATGTGTACTGTGGTCATATGTGTACTGTGGTCATATGTGTACTGTGGTCATATGTGTACTGTGGTCATATGTGTGCTGTGGTCATATGTGTACTGTGGTCATATGTGTACTGTGGTCATTTGTGTACTGTGGTCATATGTGTACTGTGGTCATATGTGTACTGTGGTCATATGTGTACTGTGGTCATATGTGTACTGTGGTCATATGTGTACTGTGGTCATATGTGTACTGTGGTCAATGTGTACTGTGGTCATATGTGTACTGTGGTCATATGTGTACTGTGGTCATATGTGTACTGTGGTCAATGTGTACTGTGGTCATATTTGTACTGTGGTCATATGTGTACTGTGGTCATATGTGTACTGTGGTCATATGTGTACTGTGGTCATATGTGTACTGTGGTCATATGTGTACTGTGGTCATATGTGTACTGTGGTCATATGTGTGCTATGGTCATATGTGTACTGTGGTCATATGTGTACTGTGGTCATATGTGTGCTGTGGTCATATGTGTACTGTGGTCATATGTGTACTGTGGTCATTTGTGTACTGTGGTCATATGTGTACTGTGGTCATATGTGTACTGTGGTCATATGTGTACTGTGGTCATATGTGTACTGTGGTCATATGTGTACTGTGATCATATGTGTACTGTGGTCATATGTGTACTGTGGTCATACGTGTACTGTGGTCATATGTGTACTGTGGTCATATGTGTACTGTGGTCATATGTGTACTGTGGTCATATGTGAACTGTGGTCATATACTGTGGTCATGTGTACTGTAGTCATATGTGTACTGTGGTCATATGTGTACTGTGGTCATATGTGTACTGTGTTCATATGTATACTGTGGTCATATGTGTACTGTGGTCATATGTGTACTGTGGTCATATGTGTACTGTGGTCATATGTATACTGTGGTCATATGTGTACTGTGGTCATATGTGTGCTGTGGTCATATGTGTACTGTGGTCATATACTGTGGTCATATGTGTACTGTGGTCATATGTGTACTGTGGTCATATGTGTACTGTGGTCATATGTGTACTGTGGTCATATGTGTGCTATGGTCATATGTGTACTGTGGTCATATGTGTACTGTGGTCATATGTGTACTGTGGTCATATGTATACTGTGGTCATATGTGTACTGTGGTCATATGTGTACTGTGGTCATATGTGTACTGTGGTCATATGTATACTGTGGTCATATGTGTACTGTGGTCATATGTGTGCTGTGGTCATATGTGTACTGTGGTCATATACTGTGGTCATATGTGTACTGTGGTCATATGTGTACTGTGGTCATATGTGTACTGTGGTCATATGTGTGCTATGGTCATATGTGTACTGTGGTCATATGTGTACTGTGGTCATATGTGTACTGTGGTCATATGTATACTGTGGTCATATGTGTACTGTGGTCATATGTGTGCTGTGGTCATATGTGTACTGTGGTCATATACTGTGGTCATATGTGTACTGTGGTCATATGTGTACTGTGGTCATATGTGTACTGTGGTCATATGTGTGCTATGGTCATATGTGTACTGTGGTCATATGTGAACTGTGGTCATATACTGTGGTCATATGTGTACTGTGGTCATATGTGTACAGTGGTCATATGTGTGCTGTGGTCATATGTGTACTATGGTCATATGTGTGCTGTGGTCATATGTGTACTGTGGTCATATGTGTACTGTGTTCATATGTGTACTGTGGTCATATGTGTACTGTGGTCATATGTGTACTGTGGTCATATGTGTACTGTGGTCATATGTGTGCTGTGGTCATATGTGTACTGTGGTCATATGTGTACTGTGGTCATATGTGTACTGTGGTCATATGTGTACTGTGGTCATATGTGTACTGTGGTCATATGTGTGCTGTGGTCATATGTGTACTGTGGTCATATGTGTACTGTGGTCATTTGTGTACTGTGGTCATATGTGTACTGTGGTCATATGTGTACTGTGGTCATATGTGTACTGTGGTCATATGTGTGCTATGGTCATATGTGTACTGTGGTCATATACTGTGGTCATATGTGTACTGTGGTCATATGTGTACTGTGGTCATATGTGTACTGTGGTCATATGTGTGCTATGGTCATATGTGTACTGTGGTCATATGTGAACTGTGGTCATATACTGTGGTCATATGTGTACTGTGGTCATATGTGTACAGTGGTCATATGTGTGCTGTGGTCATATGTGTACTATGGTCATATGTGTGCTGTGGTCATATGTGTACTGTGGTCATATGTGTACTGTGTTCATATGTGTACTGTGGTCATATGTGTACTGTGGTCATATGTGTACTGTGGTCATATGTGTACTGTGGTCATATGTGTGCTGTGGTCATATGTGTACTGTGGTCATATGTGTACTGTGGTCATATGTGTACTGTGGTCATATGTGTACTGTGGTCATATGTGTACTGTGGTCATATGTGTGCTGTGGTCATATGTGTACTGTGGTCATATGTGTACTGTGGTCATTTGTGTACTGTGGTCATATGTGTACTGTGGTCATATGTGTACTGTGGTCATATGTGTACTGTGGTCATATGTGTGCTGTGGTCATATGTGTACTGTGGTCATATACTGTGGTCATATGTGTACTGTGGTCATATGTGTACTGTGGTCATATGTGTACTGTGGTCATATGTGTGCTATGGTCATATGTGTACTGTGGTCATATGTGTACTGTGGTCATATGTGTACTGTGGTCATATGTATACTGTGGTCATATGTGTACTGTGGTCATATGTGTGCTGTGGTCATATGTGTACTGTGGTCATATACTGTGGTCATATGTGTACTGTGGTCATATGTGTACTGTGGTCATATGTGTACTGTGGTCATATGTGTGCTATGGTCATATGTGTACTGTGGTCATATGTGAACTGTGGTCATATACTGTGGTCATATGTGTACTGTGGTCATATGTGTACAGTGGTCATATGTGTGCTGTGGTCATATGTGTACTATGGTCATATGTGTGCTGTGGTCATATGTGTACTGTGGTCATATGTGTACTGTGTTCATATGTGTACTGTGGTCATATGTGTACTGTGGTCATATGTGTACTGTGGTCATATGTGTACTGTGGTCATATGTGTGCTGTGGTCATATGTGTACTGTGGTCATATGTGTACTGTGGTCATATGTGTACTGTGGTCATATGTGTACTGTGGTCATATGTGTACTGTGGTCATATGTGTGCTGTGGTCATGTGTACTGTGGTCATATGTGTACTGTGGTCATTTGTGTACTGTGGTCATATGTGTACTGTGGTCATATGTGTACTGTGGTCATATGTGTACTGTGGTCATATGTGTGCTATGGTCATATGTGTACTGTGGTCATATGTGTACTGTGGTCATATGTGTGCTGTGGTCATATGTGTACTGTGGTCATATGTGTACTGTGGTCATTTGTGTACTGTGGTCATATGTGTACTGTGGTCATATGTGTACTGTGGTCATATGTGTACTGTGGTCATATGTGTACTGTGGTCATATGTGTACTGTGATCATATGTGTACTGTGGTCATATGTGTACTACTGTGGTCATACGTGTACTGTGGTCATATGTGTACTGTGGTCATATGTGTACTGTGGTCATATGTGTACTGTGGTCATATGTGAACTGTGGTCATATACTGTGGTCATATGTGTACTGTAGTCATATGTGTACTGTGGTCATATGTGTACTGTGGTCATATGTGTACTGTGGTCAATGTGTACTGTGGTCATATGTGTACTGTGGTCATATGTGTACTGTGGTCATATGTGTACTGTGGTCATATGTGTACTGTGGTCATATGTGTACTGTGGTCATATGTGTACTGTGGTCATATGTGTACTGTGGTCATATGTATACTGTGGTCATATGTGTACTGTGGTCATATGTGTACTGTGGTCATATGTGTACTGTGGTCATATGTATACTGTGGTCATATGTGTACTGTGGTCATATGTGTGCTGTGGTCATATGTGTACTGTGGTCATATACTGTGGTCATATGTGTACTGTGGTCATATGTGTGCTATGGTCATATGTGTACTGTGGTCATATGTGTACTGTGGTCATATGTGTACTGTGGTCATATGTATACTGTGGTCATATGTGTACTGTGGTCATATGTGTGCTGTGGTCATATGTGTACTGTGGTCATATACTGTGGTCATATGTGTACTGTGGTCATATGTGTACTGTGGTCATATGTGTGCTATGGTCATATGTGTACTGTGGTCATATGTGAACTGTGGTCATATACTGTGGTCATATGTGTACTGTGGTCATATGTGTACAGTGGTCATATGTGTGCTGTGGTCATATGTGTACTATGGTCATATGTGTGCTGTGGTCATATGTGTACTGTGGTCATATGTGTACTGTGGTCATATGTGTACTGTGGTCATATGTGTGCTATGGTCATATGTGTGCTGTGGTCATACATGTATGTGTACTGTGGTCATATGTATTTAACACACAGGCACAAGCTAGCAGTGCTGTTGCACAGCTGGAAGTTGACCTGAGGAGGACACAGCAGGTATATGTTCAGTTACAGCAGGTATATGTTCAGTTACAGCAGAGGCTCCAGGAGGCTGAGCAGAAGTATAAGGAGGAGATGGAAGCTAAGAGTAATGAATATCGTCGTGTCATAGAAGCAAAGGACAAAAGTTACAAGGTGATGCTGGACATTGCAAGGAAACATTCTGATGGGAGGAATTTGGAGTGGGTCAAAGAGGTGCTTGCACGAGGACCTCAGCAGGATGTGTCATGTGATGAGAGTGAGGCCATACTGTGGAAGGCAGTGGAGGAGTACTGTGTGAAGAGGAGGAGGGAGCAGGGATCACCTGAGGTGGGCATGAGGGAGCAGGGATCACCTGAGGTGGGCATGAGGGAGCAGGGATCAACTGAGGTGGGCATGAGGGAGCAGGGATCACCTGAGGTGGGCATGAGGGAGCAGGGATCAACTGAGGTGGGTATGAGGGGGCAGGGATCAACTGAGGTGGGCATGAGGGAGCAGGGATCACCTGAGGTGGGCATGAGGGAGCAGGGATCAACTGAGGTGGGCATGAGGTAGCAGGGATCAACTGAGGTGGGCATGAGGTAGCAGGGATCAACTGAGGTGGGCATGAGGGAGCAGGGATCAACTGAGGTGGGCATGAGGGAGTAAATTATAACGTTTTGTTTTTCACAAGTGGCACATAGTATTACCAGCAGTTTATTGAAATATTTCAATAAATATGAAATGTAAAACGTTCTCCCAGAACTTAGTATTGAACAAACAGAAACCCCTGTTAGGAATGTTATATCTAATATGTCAATACTTAATGGCCTTTACATTGAACATTTATGGTTTACTGAGCAAAAACAAATATACTGTATCATGGACACATTATTTCAGTGAAAAGTACTGGCAAAGTTCACCATCTGTTACTGAGCACAGCAAGATATCAAGGAAGAAGGGGAAGATGAAAAAATACGCATGCATATTACAGCTGCTTACTGACTATATTACTGGAGATATGATTTTTGTTGATTATCCTGACATGTGAAATGCCTTTTTCATTGAATGGTAAAATTTTGTTTCCGAGAACAAGATATGTATACACTTTGCTATATATTTCTATATCGCTACCATGAGCAGCCTGCATATTTGGCGTGGTTTTATGCATAATATCTGCTGTAGTACCTTCTAAAAACTGTTTTTATATGCAGGTATGTGTGGCAGCTACTCCTTATATATTTGGCTGCAGTAGCATGTTTAGTAAGTTCAGTGTAGCGAATATAAGTTAAACCGGTGTCACAGGCATACGGGTCCCCCCCTATTTTGGGTCCAGGGGGACCCATATGCCTAGGCAACTGGGTCCCCCCCCCCCGGACCCAAATGCCTAGGCATATGGGTCCGGGTAATTATTTGTACATCCAGGCATCTTGGTCCGGGTAGGGGGCGGAGGGGGGGGGGGGGGGGGGGGGACTGTGGTCATTTGTGTACTGTGGTCATATGTGTACTGTGGTCATATGTGTACTGTGGTCATATGTGTACTGTGGTCATATGTGTACTGTGGTCATATGTGTACTGTGGTCATATGTGTACTATGGTCATATGTGTGCTGTGGTCATATGTGTGCTGTGGTCATATTTGTTTGGCTCCAGTACAAGATGGTTGTTTGCTTGGTAATGACAAAATATGACCTGCCAGGATCACAATTACTTAAACTTTAACTTTTTATCCCCGGTGAACAGCCTAACCTGTTATGCACATTAAACCTAACCAGTTATCATCCTCTTTTTCCTTCTTCCTCATCACTCTCATCAACCTCCTCACATTCACTAGCTTTCTCCCTCCTCGCTTAGCCTTCACAGTACCAGGTATATCTATCCCCCACTCCGTCTCTTCTGTTAACGTGCCATCTCTCCACTTGACATGTAATCTTAGGGACCAATGCCAGTCACTTTTTTTGTGGCACAGTTTGCCAGTGCACCATTTTATCTACTTGAACTTTGACACTTTGTACCGCCGCATTAGTTTACCTAATCACAAAGGGTGAAAAAAGAATGTAGGCATAATAAGAAGATTTCAACCAAACAAGTGGTATCCCACATTAAAAAACAAATGTTAAAATTAGTCATTTGCATTACCCGTTATGCATTGGGGGATTAAATATTAAAAGAATACATTGATTTAAAAAATGGTCCTGCATATTATATGTACGTGATGCCTAGAAATCAAATTCATATGCACATGTATTTAACACACAGGCACAGGCTAGCAGTGGTGTTGCACAGCTGGAAGTTGACCTGAGGAGGACACAGCAGGTATATGTTCAGTTACAGCAGGTATATGTTCAGTTACAGCAGAGGCTCCAGGAGGCTGAGCAGAAGTATAAGGAGGAGATGGAAGCTAAGAGTAATGAATATCGTCGTGTCATAGAAGCAAAGGACAAAAGTTACAAGGTGATGCTGGACATTGCAAGGAAACATTCTGATGGGAGGAATTTGGAGTGGGTCAAAGAGGTGCTTGCACGAGGACCTCAGCAGGATGTGTCATGTGATGAGAGTGAGGCCATACTGTGGAAGGCAGTGGAGGAGTACTGTGTGAAGAGGAGGAGGGAGCAGGGATCACCTGAGGTGGGCATGAGGGAGCAGGGATCAACTGAGGTGAGCATGAGGGAGCAGGGAACACCTGAGGTGGGCATGAGGGAGCAGGGATCACCTGAGGTGGGCGTGAGGGAGCAGGGATCACCTGAGGTGGGCATGAGGGAGCAGGGATCACCTGAGGTGGGCATGAGGGAGCAGGGATCACCTGAGGTGGGCATGAGGGAGCAGGGATCACCTGAGGTGGGGCATGAGGGAGCAGGGATCAACTGAGGTGGGCATGAGGGAGCAGGGATCACCTGAGGTGGGGCATGAGGGAGCAGGGATCAACTGAGGTGGCATGAGGGTGTTCAAGTCAAAGATTGTTATTAAAAACATGTGGAGTGTGCAGTTGAATTATTGTCTCTCACCGCTAAAGTTTCCAAGGCCTCTACTGGACCAGCTGTCAAAGCCCACCATGGTACTGGAGGAGCAGAACAGGAAGCTGACCAAGGAGGTGGAGTCTTTGCAGCAGGAGCTGGCAGCTATCAGGAGCCAGAGTGTGACTATCAGTGAACCACGTTCTGATGCAATGGAGTGTATGAGGCTTAGCATGGAGGTGGACTTCCGTCAGAATGAAGTTAAGCGTCAGAGAGACAGGTGCACAGAGCTGGAGGCGAAGCTGAGAAGTGTGTCACCAGCTAGTCAGGCCTGCACAGTGTGTGACCTGTTTAGGTCACAGCTAGCTGCTAAAGAGAGTGCTCTTGCAGAGAAGGACTCCAGACTGGCTCTGATGACTACAAGATTGCAGAAATATGAAATAGTTGCTCAGAACACAGCAATGGTGGTATCAGAATCAAAACAGATGGCATTGCAGAAGAGTGATCTTGAGGTGAGTGTTAGATCTTAAATGTACATTACGTGTGCATGCACCATTTCAAAGGTGATATGAAGGCTGGAGGCATACACTTTAAGGTGGCTTGTCTTGATTGTGGAATTTTGTGGCCTATATGTACATGTATATCAGCTGTGTGCAAAGTAATAGAAGGTAACACTAAATCTCATTGCAGTTCTTAATCACAGGTCACATGTTTACAATGAATCAGTACATGTAACTAGCAAGGATGGTAATAAATTGTGTGGGCAGGTGGTGTTACTATTGGTTGCTAGGTACATGTTCCTATTTACTTACATGTATTTATTTACAAGATATAAAAATTTAATAAAAATAAAATTGGTGATGTAGGATTTGTAGACAGCAAATGAGAAAAAAAGTAAGGAAACAAGGAATTACGGATATTATGCATTCATTAAATTATCAATATTACATACCTACATTATTTAGCAAATCTACCTGCCTAATTCTGTGCTAAATTAAATGTAGGTATGTAATATTTATAATTTAATGAATGCATAATATCCGTAATTCCTTGTTTCCTTACTTTTTTTCTCAATTGCTGTCTACAAATCCTACATCACCAATTTTATTTTTATTAAATTTTTATATCTTGTTTCACTCCTTTTTTCCCCCCGGCGGGTTCCTACTTACACGTTGCATGCATGAGAGCAAACAAAGAAAGAAGGGCAACCTTGAAATATAATATAGAGCATCACATCACAGCAGTATAAAACAGTTTGATCTGCTCACTAGCTATCATCATTAAATCACATAATAATCAAACAACTTCTTTCTTTTGAACAGCTAAGTATCTGAACTGGCATGTGAGCAACACCCAGTCTCTCAGCCAGGTTATTTTGAAAGGCGAGGGGACCCCTATAAATAAAGTAGTAATGGAGGAGAGGAGGTATTAGTAGTGAAGGAACAACATATTATGCTCAGACCACAAATGCCTTACCCTGGCTGCAGCCAGATTTAATGCCATTTTCTAATGCCTAACACGCTTTTCATTAAACCGCTATGCATTACCAGCTACAAAAATTGGTTTATCAGGATCAACCTAAGCATAGCACACCCACACCCCTGTCATGAAACTATCCTCACAGGATTCAAAGCCATCTTTCTCTTGACTGAAGGTACCTACGCATGCGTTCTCCATCAGGATTAATCACCTTAAATGTCTGTCCTTGATGTGAGGATGTATATGATTAAAGCAATTGGCCATTCACACCAAAGATGCTTACCTGATTGCTTGACATTTTCATAAGTGGTGTGCAAAAGGACCACCACTGAGTACAGCACAGAATAGGTCTACCATCATGGCCAAACTGTATGTCCATTATATCCAGCTGTGTTGGGGCAAACAGGTGGAGAAGGAAGTGATTTGTGAAGGATGGGACAGAGAGGAAGGGGGAGAGAAGAAATGAGGAGGGGAGGTGAAGGGAGGAGGGGAAGGGAGGATGGGGGTGAAGGGAGGAGGGGAAGGGAGGAGGGGAAGGGAGGTGACGGGAGGATGGGAAGGGAGGATGGAAGGGGAAGGAAGGATGGGAGGGGAAGGAAGGAAGGGAGGTGAAGGGAGGATGGGAGGTGAAGGGAGGAGGGGAAGGGAGGTGACGGGAGGAGGGGAGGGGAGGTGACGGGAGGATGGGAGGGGAAGGAAGGATGGGAGGGGAAGAAAGGAAGGGAGGTGAAGGGAGGATGGGAGGTGAAGGGAGGATGGGAGGTGAAGGGAGGATGGGAGGTGAAGGGAGGATGGGAGGTGAAGGGAGGATGGGAGGTGAAGGGAGGATGTGAGGTGAAGGGAGGATGGGAGGTGAAGGCAGGATGGGAGGGGAAGGCAGGATGGGAGAGGAATGGAGGATGGGAGGTGAAGGGAGGATGGGAGGTGAAGGGAGGAGGGGGAGGATGGGAGGTGAAAGGAGGAGGGGGAGGATGGGAGGTGAAGGGATGATGGGAGGTGATTGGAGGAGGGGAAGGGAGGATGGGAGGTGATTGGAGGAGGGGAAGGGAGGATGGGAGGTGAAGGGAGGAGGGGAAGGGCGAAGAGAAAGGGGGAGGAGTGGAATGAAGAAGGGAAGGGAGAGAGGAGGGGAAGGGAGAAGAGAGGATGAGACAGGAGGGAAGAGGACGAGCAAAGGAGGGGATAGCAAGCACAACATCACACCTGTATAGATAACTCGGCAACATATCCGTGGGACATAGCACACACAAACATACACATACACCCACCCTTCCAGAAGTGTTCCACTCCTTATCCTGGTAGGATGGTGTTCCCTTTCCTATTCTCCATCTCCACCTAATAACATTGGCCAAGAACAGCTCACAACTGGCAGACCCACATATTTGAATGAAAACAATATACCTTCCCCTGAGCAGCAGTGCTTGTGGCCATGTCAAGAACAAAGCTTTGTAGCAACTACTATGGGGTTAGTTCCAAGGATGCTCTGTCTGGGGTTACCAGTGCAGCCTGAATGAACATGCAGCACCTAGCTGATTTGCTCTGGTCAGTCTGGTGGGGACCACCAGTGGACACGCATTTGTGAAGGATATTCCCGTTAATAAAGTAGCAACCATGCACTGAACAGAACTCACTTATATAAATCGTCCTACCAACAGGCCATCGGCCAGCTTGCATAGCGTACTGAGCTGACATGGGGGCAGGGGGGGGGGGGGGGGGGGGGATGCAAATAACATTGTAAATCGCAGACGACTCGCAAGAACACACGCAAAGGATATACCGTTTCCTTGCGCGCGAATAAACTTGGATATTGCACCCAAACGGTATATTCCTACCTCGTAGGATTTCTTTTCTTTTGGATTTGCCTGATATTGAGCTTGTTTGGAGGCTAAAATCAGTTCTAAATTTTGATCGTAGTAGGCCTTCACGCTCCTTGTTACGTTCCGGATCAATTAAGCCAGTATTGCGCCTTCGTGCTATCCTTCTTACTTTCAAAATCGGCTTTGTAGCGCTTCCTGTCGTAAGCCTTCTTTGTTTCATGCGCTTCTTGAATACTGTCATGCTCCTTACATTCATCTTGCGACTCGTCTACACAACTTTCGTCAAAATAAAATGGATGTACACGTGTTTCCGGTGCAGCTAATAGGGCCAGGGCACCCTTCTAGCTTCTGGCCATGATCTCCATATAAGGTATTAGAAGTTGATAAGATCTATTGTGGGCTATGTGTTAACATAACTAAGCTTGCTAAAGATCGAAATTGTGTTCAGTATAACTCAAAATAGGAAAGTAATAGCACCAAACAAATTCGGCAGAAAGTTTCTAACTTATCTCCTACAGTTCCTTTTGATAACCGCAAACATTGCGCTTCAATCGTGACAAAGATACAGTGCAATAAACCTCTTATCCGAGCGAATCTTATCTTATCAGATCCGGAATTAGAAGAAACTTTTTTTTAGGTTCTAGTGTGGGAACGAGTGAGCGTTATCTCTGTTGTCTGAGCTTTCTAAGCGTCGGCAGTTTTACTACGTTGTAGGTAATCGTTGGCTGTATCCAAATACGCTCGCTAAATTCCAACTGATTCTACGGTGCAACGGCAACAGCGGAATCTGGTGTTTTACTAATAGTATTCATGACACTTCAAATCCTACATAGGACCTACTAACGTAGGTCCTGATTATCAACCCACAAGTGTAGGCTTGAGGCGAAGTATATATAGTTTACACAGATAACCAACCATACCATGTACATGTACATATAGGTACAGAATCAGCCCTGATTTATACCGTGCCATTTACATGTACCATAAAGTACCACGAATAAGCTTCCCCCCCTCCACCCTCACCGATAAAAAAAGTCTTGTAAGTGTAATCATTAACGCTTCCGCATACATGTTGTACCTGTTTAAACATTATACATGTATTTCAGATTACTAAGTTACATGCACTCTCATTTAAACACGAGACATTTCTTTTCTTTGGAGGCGGAGGGGGGTGGGGATCTTATTCATGGTACTTTACGGTACATGTACAGCCACTGAGTGGTTGATTTGTGTGTTAGTTATGATACTCAAGGTGTGATGGGTAGACACACCCATAATTTTGGGACTAAGGTTGGTGCTTCACAGTGATGTGGTTGTACATGTACCTGATTGCATGTGTTTTTTTGCTACCTTCAAACTGATGTCACATTCTTATCAGTATTCATACTAGAGGTGGAACCTGGTAAAAATGGCCAAGAAATGGAACCTTGTTTCTATGCCATGGAGGCTTCCTATGTAGTCATTATCAACATGTATAGCTTTGTAATTACATAAAGGTGAGAATAAAACCGACTGCACTGGTTGAAAAATGATATTCGAAAACTTCTCCCTCCCACATGCGCACTGTATAGCACCTTCCTTCCCCCCCCAAATAACCAAAATAGAATATTGGTTTAGCTTCATTGTGCATGCTGCCACCAAACACACACAACCACTTAGAGACACAAAGAATGGGGTGATGCTTAAATGCCCAATTGCTTAGAAACCTCCAGACGCCTTTCCACTAAGTCTTTTACATAACCATCTTTGGCTGTTTCGGACTTCCAACGACCATGACGCTTGAATAGCCTGTCCTCTACACCTGCATTAGCTGCTGCAGTGGCCCCGCCTGCCCGAAGGCTGTGCATGCTAAACAAAGTGGGGTCATAACCTAACTGTGAGATTTGAAACAGTAGACTAAGCCTAACAGTTCTTCTGATCATTCTTTCATCCTGGCTTTGTTGCTTCTTCACGATACGCGCCTTCGCGTAAGTACATGTACTTAGAAAATTTTCATTGTACAAAAGCACCTCCGTTGTGATATCTGGCCTTATCCTCACTAACGCTCACCCCTTAGCTTCTTCGACACGACGACACGTGTTTGAACGGAAGTGATCGGTAGTATACGGAGTCACCTGTCGCTAATTATTTAGTCTGGAGGGCTAAGCCTTTGGAGAAGTTCGGATCAAAGAGACAACTGTTTATGTATTTGTCGATGGTGGGGGGGAATGTATCCTAGGATACATTGTCCGTAGGCGGACAATGTATCCGGGGGGACACGCTATCCTGTTACACCGGACCTGTTCCGACGCCCATGTAAAAGGTCAGTAAAAAGAATAAGCTGCATTTCAGCATGAGATGGCTCAAGCGCAGTTGCCACAGTGGTTGGTTGGCCACATCATGTACAGAGATCTCTGCACAACACTGTCTGACGTCGAATCTACGATGCATTGGTGCCAGCGACACAAACTCCTTGCAGAGAGGAAAAGCTGCCCGAAATGTGGACGGGATATGCACCTCGTGAGGAGGAAAGCTGTAAATAAAGAGCAAATGGGGTGGAGATGCCCAAGAAAAGGATCAGTAATAATGAGGGGGGGGGGGACGTCCTAGAAAAGAACCCGGCGAATTTCTTCAATTTCTATCTGCGGGTACGAAGATCTGTACATTCATTCTTTTCCTTCAGTGCCAAATCCAACCGCTCTTCCGAGAGGGAAGACTTCGCATCCACCTTCTCCACGCACGCCATAGCTGTCGCCATCTTGTCCGTTTGCTTATAGAACCGGGCTGGAGTTCATTCCCTCGCCTCTTTGACATGTAAGGTTCTTTTATGCCGGCGCTCCTTTCCAGCCTCAACGCTGTCTCTTCTTGACCCTGCCTAACGATCTTCATCTCCTCTTGCAATTGTTTCATGCCCTGGAGAAGCTGGTCTACTGCTTTCTTCTCCATTTTACGCAACAAGAAAAAGGTTGCATCACGTGCACGCAAGCTTAGAATGAACACTCATACTTAGGTACCAGCCTTTTAAACCCCCAACCACGTGGCCCAATTACGTGCTGTACAACCAATCACATTTGGGAGGGAGCTAAATTTCTGCCAACTAGTAATTCACTGTGTTCAAACGTCAGAAATGTATATTAGCCACAAGCGAAATGCGTCCCTCTTAATATTATCGATGCAAATCAAACGGGAAAATGTGCATGTATCTCATTCAACTATACCTCTGTAACAGATCAATTAAAATTTAACAAAGCATTTCACATGCATACTAACCTAATTGGAAGCGATTAGTTTACTCCTATCAAAACATTTGCCAGTTTGAATTCAATATGGTGTCAGACCTCGGAGTGATGGCAAGGAGTTAGTGCAAAATCCAAATATATGTTTTACGATGCAGAAGCAGTCTGATGTGAAGTACTCAAGATAGAACATCGATAACACGAATAGTTGCAAAGTTATTGCGAGTCATGCGTAAGGCATTTCGTTTACAATTTTACCGGCACATATGTTCCATATAAACATATAGTTGGCAGCTCTCTAAGCTCTTATAGTCTTTGAAAAGTTTTGGAGCAGGTGCATGTAGGTGGTACTAATATACATATGTATAAAAAGTATTTAGTTTGATCGGGCCAAAAGGCGTGACCCAATGTCACATTCTTGACCGTTCAGTGAATGCAAGAGCGCCGTTGCGCAAAATCGGGTCGCACAGAATTCATATAAATGATGATCTGAATGGACCATAAACACCCTAGTGATATAGTTTAGGGTTCCCGCTACTCAAAAATGTATTTGTCTCAATAGCACCACCTAAAATGGCTGAGATATAAACAATTATGCAATGCTTCCCCCTCCCCCCTTTAGTTTTTAAGATGGTCTATTTTATATTGTTACATTGTTATTTAAATGGATACAGCAGTACAACTATTATAAAATATGGTTTACTTTTTTTGTTGTAGCATTTTCCATTTTTGCCATTGTACGTGCATGTAGCTATATGTAACTGGCCACTCTCATCACCACAGGAACATATAGGGAGGCTCCAGAAGGAGAACAGAGACCTTGAGCATACATGCAGTGGGCTGAAGGTGCAGCTGGAGGATGCCAGGAAAGCAATGGTTAGTTAACCTGCATTCCATCATCCCAATGTTTGCTAGCAGTTCACCTTTTTTTGGAGCCCAGCATGTACATGTACATATGTATGAATTTGTGTTTGTGTGTGTGTGTGTGAGTGTGTGTGTGAGAAAGTGTGTGTGTGTGTATGTGAGTGAGTGAGTACATGCATGCATGGCCTGGTTCCTTGGATATGTACATGTACATGTACATTGCCTCGATGCAATACAAATGGTTTATACTTTTTTAAACTGCTGATTGAAATATCTATTACATGTACATGTACATTGTAGCTGTTTAATACTCATTCCTGTTGCAATACAACCAGGTGTTCCATTGTTAAAACATACACAATACATCTATATTATCTCTGGCAAAATTGACCATTTCTATTGAGGACAAAAGCAGTTTTTTTTTTGTTTTGTTTTTGTTTTTATTTTTTATTTTTTATTTTTATACCCCTGTCAATTGGGTCTATCCAGCTATCCAATTTAGTACATTTGATACATGTATAAGGGAATCAATCCTCAAAAGCAGCTTGCTTCTAAAGCGAACCTGACTTTGTGCACAATTAGTGCCGTGTGGTTTAAGCAGGTGGGAGACCCTCAGTCATGATCTGGCATGTAGTACATGTATGGGAACACAGTAGTTCTCATATGCACCTTGTCTAGCTGGTATATAGGAACTTGCCATCATACCTGATTGCATTGTGTAAATAAACAACGTTACTGATAGGAGCAGTTGAATGAAGCCAACAAGAGGCAGTCATCATCTGGCTATGAGGTGGAGAATCTGAGGAGAAGTGTTACTGACCTCACCAGGAGGAATGCTGACCTTACGAACATGAATGCCGATCTTAACAACAGGAACAGTGACCTGAAAAATGCGAATGCTGAACTTGCCCATAGGAACACTGACCTGCTGGGACAGGTTGAGCAAAGAAGAAATGACCAAAGCAAGCAAGAACTTCAGGACAGAATAGATGTATATGAGGCACAGGTATGTATGTCTTCAAAGCTACTACGTGTACATGCAGTAGTTATACATATTGTACATGTACATGTACATGTACATGTAGGTATCCACTCAATTTGTTTATGGGGCCTAGGTTTACTTTCTCTTCTTAGATTTGGTGTGGAGGAGAGGAAACAGCAGAGTATTGTATGTGGGAAGGGTTCGGGAGTGGGGGAATTTCAACTTAAGAACTGAACGTTATCTTTGTCATATTTTGGCTAAGTGTATTGAAATGCCAGCACAGCATTAGCGGGTGTTCCACAATCAAGGACAACCAAATTGGTATTGTTGTTATTAAAAATTCAAACTGTAAAAGACATACTGGTAAATTTTAATTAATAAGATCATTAATGATTAATTAAATATTGATTAAAATCTCAAAACCCTCCTAAATCAAGTACATTGTGAATTTGCAATTTTTGAATAGCTGGGATGCCTGCAGTCTTTGGAATAGAGTCACTCTGTCTAACTCGTTCTAGCGTGTGACAAGGGGATCTTACTGTGTCTGACCGCTCCAAACAACAGCCCTGGAATCTTGATTATATTCATACCTATGCTATTGTACAGATTCTGAGATATTGTGACCAATTGTAAAATTCAAATCACTTTATAATGAGGTGTATCTCTACCAGGTCACACATTTTAGCATGCAGTTACCTGGCTATTTGCATATATACAGGCTGTAGGCTGAAAAATACAAAAGCACAATCCAAACTGTTGGGCATGTTCAAAAACGTACCATGAAGCTGCTTTGATATACATGTAGTTGTAGTTTTCACAAAAGCAAACATGCTACAGGCTCTAGAACGATCATCATCGCAGGTTTTTGATATTAATCGAATTGCAGAAAATGTCGGGAGCTATTCCAACCTGCAATTTTTGTAGTTTCTGCAATGTGTAAGAAAACATGATGGTTTTTTTTTTTCAAGTGGAGCGACATAACAACTTGTAGCTTCACAGCGGAAGGTCCAATTCTTTTTTTTTTAATCATTGGAAACAGATGCGAGTACAATATTACTGCCTTTGTTTCACTTTTTAAGCACATTCCAAGATATATTATAAAATCAGATTGAATTTGTCATAATACCCAGGATCACTCTAATCAATACATTAAAAGAATATGAACATGAAATACATACAATAACACACAAAACACACACAAACTACTACAGAAGCTACTAAATATATATTATATACAATACATACAATAACACACAAAACACACACAAACTACTACAGAAGCTACTAAATATATATTATTAGAAACAGTACATGTACATGTACATTTATTTACATTTCTATTATTACATTGAAATGAGTGGTCATTGATTTAAATTTTTTTACACTGTAATAACAATTCATTGAGGTCCTACTACCTATTGATTACAAGAGGTAATTGACAACATTGTATGAGGGTTGTGATTTCCAACCTTTAGCTAAAACAGTATGAAGATGACTTCAAGCAGGAGAGAAATGATCCAGAGGAGCTTCATACTAAGTATAGTGCTTTGGAGGATCAGTTTAAGGCAAGAGAAAGCAGCCTTCTGACAGATCTTCAAGAAAAGGAAAGGACCTATGGTGAGCTAAGGCGGAGATATACTGAAATGGAGCGAAGGTGTACTGATCTGGAGTGCAGTCATGGTGTGATGAATCAACAGTGGCGTGCTGCCCAGGAGGAGCTACAGACCAAGAACCAACAGGTGAAGCAGTACAAGACCCAAGTGGACCGCTGCAGGGAACAAGTGGCCACATATGAAATGCTTTTACAGCAGCAGCGTGGATATCATTAATATGTATACCTGTAATGCATCATACAGTTCTTGAGTGTAGCAGAACTGAATGTAAGGTGAATGCTAAATAAACATTGAATCATTGTGATGTGGCCATGTAATACATGTAGAATGTGGTGATATGACCAAAGGACCTCACTATTATGCACCACTACCTGTATGGGGGAGAGGGAAGGGGAGAAAGCTCCAATTGTTTCCACTGTCATTTCACTGCTCGCTGTATATCGGTGTACACATTTATAGGTTTGTTGTGACGGCCAGGTTAACGTTGAACTGACCAAAGCAAGCCAGGACAGAAGACCAACCATACACTATGTATATGTACATGTACTTGAGCCTAAAGTGGATCACTGCAAGGAACAACTGAAGTTTAATTCTTTATGGATACTATTGTCTCTTGGCCACATCACAAGATCTGCAATGAATTGCATGCGTGTTTTTTATACATGTAATATATTATATAAATGTGATATATTTGCATTTGCACACTTGCATAATATGGAAACAGGCCAACCTGGAAAGGAACCGTTACATTAATAACATGGCAACACTACTGGTTAGACCTGGCCTACAGTTAAAAATGATATTTTGTGATGGTACCTATAATTTTTTTTAAAGGACTGCATACAAGGTGCCACAAGGAGGTTACAAAACCATTTATTGTTTGGAATGATTGGGTGTTTGACGTTTCTACTCTATAATCATAACAACAGCAATACATAGGAACCATTTGTGCAAGGGTTTTAAGTCTTAATGCTTGCAAAGAAAACAGTGCACCTGACCAACAAACAAACACTGCTTTGGCCTCAGGGCTATTCTGATTGCTGGTCCATTCCATTTGACACTTCAAATAGTTACTGCTCTACCATAACTCCAAAAGTTATTATAATCATGAAGGATTAAAAAATTTGACCCACCACAGGCATTAAAAAATACACCTTTGGAGCAACATGCATGTGCACCACAGTAAAAAAAAATTAAAAATACTTTAATTAAGCGAACAGAAAAGGACTTAGTAGATTTCCCTGCTAGCTGTGCAAATTGCAATTGGTCTTACACCACAAATAGGAGTGAGATGGAAGCCACATCGATCAGGTGCTGCAGAAGTACCTTTTCGGAATGATAATCATTCAGGGATATTGTTTCCGCTGCAAGGGATTATACCTCTGGTTGTTGAATTATCCCTTAACAGCTGCCATGCATGTGTCATTATTGGGTGCCAGGCCAGAGGATACTAACATGCACTCCAAAAGCTTTGGTATACATACCATTAAAGGCACAATGAAACTGCAAAATGCATGAGATAGTGTCATCTGAGTAAGTTGCCCCAAAAGTCATGTGACCATGCAACTCTTCACCATATTCCATAATGTCACATGTTCCCATTTGCACCACATATTGCATAGAGGATCACATGGGGTTGGGTTATTACCTCCACATCTTCTCAATGGCAAGGGCCACTTAATAACTGGAGCCAAGAGCCCGCATATTGTTGTATACTTGCCTGCTGGCTGCAGCTGTCTCCTTACATGTACCTTATCAGATTGTAGATCTCTACTTATTATCTGGCATGGATATGTGATGTATGTGTTGTTCCCCAGCTTGCTAAGAGATGAAGAGAAGCTTACTGTAACGGCCACCCAAAGTTACATGTACATGTACATCATGTTGGCACCTAACCATGCCAGTGGATAGAGGATCATGCTGGCAGCTGTGCATGTGTCTCTTTCCTTCCATTAGTGAACCTCTTCATTCTCCATGCCATCATCACCTCTACTTGATACGTTCCAGTGTGGTGGAATGGAGAGGCACTGGGGTGCATGTGGCGCGTGGTTTGATTTTCCAGGCAGCAACCAAACTGGGTGAACCAAAAAAGCAACATGATTGTCCAAATAATGTGCCTATCTCAACTATCATGGTAACCTGTCCTATCAGGACACATGTCTCCCTTCATCAGATATGGTCAATGGATGTCTTCATCCTCATTCTGTAGGTCATCCAGATGCCCAGGGTACAGCGGTAGTACATGAAGGTGGAGGTGGTGAGTGCAGACATTATCCTGATGTGGTGTGCGCATCTGTATGTAGGGAGGTTCAAAAAGATGGAATCCATGTTATTATGATGAGTTGACACTCTCACCCAAACTGCAATGTCATACAAACCACCCTTCTTCCACACATGCCACCTTCTACCCTACACACACACCTTCCCCCACCACCCCAGCTTTTCACAGATGTTTGAAGTGGACCAATGCTTGCTCACTTATTTCTTGATGGGGTTGCGGTTGTCAATAGATCACTGTGCAAGCAAAATGTGAATGTGTGTGTTTTTGTGTGTAAGTGTTGACATTGAACCAACCCACATGTTGCATTATCTACATGTGCCATTTCATTTACCCCACTCAATAAATCATGGTCAATATGACTTTTCAAAATGATTTCATGCAAACCAACACAAAATGCCTGGGTAGTTAGCATCATCTTAAAGTATGATGTACATGTAATACCTAACGCCCCGTAATTTGATATTCTGTAACAGTTGCTGAGTGAAAATTCATTTCCACCAGTACACTATCAATTGAATGTTTTTTGGCATGTTCTTAGGGAGAACAGGGGTGTGAAGGGTGCTGGCCACAAAAGACAGATAGATCATGAATTAGCTTAGGCAGTGAGATATTTCATTCTATAACCAGTTGGAACAAACATGCTGTGATCAGTCTTTACATCTATAAGAGAACATGTTACTGCAGTTGCCATATTTGATGTGTACATGTATTATACTTGTATGTGTACTTACATTACATGCATCTGAATCAATGAAGAATGGGGTTCAAACCCCTACCTCTTATACAAACTCATAGGAATCGCCTGAATTCGTCAAAACAAAGCCTGTTTACCTGTACTTGGTTAAACTATTCAATAAATCAGTATTGATGGAAAGTTATTGAGATTAGACGTATACAATTACAAATCGAATATAATTTTCATTTCAGATCAGAGAATGCGGTGGTAAAACTTATCTCCTCATTGTTATGAGTAAAGTTCGGCCTTACCAAATGCATGCTAATCTGCTTTCTTGGAACACACGAGCAGGTCGACCGGTTCTGTGAAGCGGATATCAATTATCATATACATGTACCTAAGCCACCGTCGTGGTTCACTGGGATAGGCGCTTTCCCTTTCGCCGTACGAATAGGCTCACGCACCCGCTATTTTAGCTTACTAGTACACGCTTAAGCCCCCCCCCCCCCCCCCCCCCCCCTTCCCCCGGGGGGCCGTAACCAGGCCCGAAGCTAGGGGGGTGCAAACGGGTGCAATTGCACCCCCCCACTGGATGCAAGGTCCACTTGGCAGGCTATGAATATTATTCACTTGATTGTTTAATGCAGTGCAATCTACACATATTTGAATGACAACTGCCAGCTGTCTGCATGTATATTGTGCACGTATGCATGTAAGAGCACTGCTGCACTGGTACGATCCAAATGTAGGATCGGATAGATGGCTACAAGGCATCATGCATGTATCATATTAGGCGTAAACAGCTCCCTATCTAGTACCCCATCCCAATTAAATATAGGCGTAAACAGCTCCCTATCTAGTACCCCATCTCAATATAGGCATAAACAGCTCCCTATCTAGTACCCATCTCAATATAGGCGTAAACAGCTCCCTATCTAGTACCCCATCTCAATATAGGCGTAAACAGCTCCCTATCTAGTACCCCATCTCAATAGCAAGAAATTCGGTCCGGCATTCCCTCCTATATTCGATTTGTATAGCCCTTTGGGTGCCAAGGGCATATATACTGCATATCACAGACCAATGTCCATGATATCATGCAGGACATACATGTTAATCGATGTACAACAATAACACCATTCTGTTCTTGAAGATGCATGGGTGCAATAAGTTACATAGGAGGAGGAATATGGTACATGCATAAACTAATCATAGCAAGTAGTACAACTCTTCAAATTTCAGCAACACTACATAAACTGTTACCACTTACCAGTACATCCCACAGGTCATACGCTACGTGTGCAGATTTTTGATGTGGGAGAAACTAACGCAAGTAGTTATCAGTTTATGGAGCAAATCATATACATGTACACTGAGTACTTCATCGTCTTGAGTGACATGCCAACATTATTTGATACCTGTACGTAATGTACATGTATGCATGCACAAGGTTTACCATGTACATAATTATATCATTACTATACACATCTTGGCACCCAAAGAGTTAAAGAGTGCTTCATACAAAGAAAAGATGCATGTTACAGTTGTCGTCTGCTTGGTTCTGACTTGTTTTCAAATGTGCATGAACAAATCTTTACTGGAATACACTATAGTGGAATCTAAGCATCACCTGTGCTCACAGGCAATCTGGCAGTTTTTTTCATATGCATGGAACTGAATAATTCATAGTGATTTTGTAGTTTATCTCTTTGGGTGCCAGATGTGTATAATTATGTACATGGTATACCTTGTGCATGAACATTACATGTATCAAATAATGTTGGCATGTCACTCAAGTACTGTACATGTATATGTTTTGCTCCACAAACTGTCAACTGTTGATAACTACTTGCGTTAGTTTCTCCCACATCACAAATGTGCACACGTAGCATATGACCTGTGGGATGTACTGGTAACAGTTTATGTAGTGTTGCTGAAATTTGAAGAGTTGTACTACTTGCTATACTTAGTTTATGCATGTACCATATTCCTCCTCCTACTTAACTCGTGCATTGTTACTTAACTCATTATACCCATCTTCAAGAACAGAATGGAGTTATTATTGTACATTCATGCATGTCTGCTATCATGGACATTG
This sequence comes from Spongilla lacustris, assembly GCA_949361645.1. NCBI lineage: Eukaryota > Metazoa > Porifera > Demospongiae > Spongillida > Spongillidae > Spongilla > Spongilla lacustris. The sequence goes on from OX442420.1 coordinate 9,059,355, forward strand.
GGCTGTAATATAAATATGCCCTTGGTACCCAAACTGTTCTGCATGAAACAAGTGTTGGCTGGGTGCACCTTTTCTGGGGCTTTCTCAATTTCATACAAACCCTGCATCTGGCAGTGTGGGCCCTACCATACATACATGTATTATCCTGGCTACACCACTGGTTGAGTCCACTTATAACCTGCTTTGCACCCCCCCCCCCCCCCCCAACATACAACCTGGCTACGGGCCTGCCCCGTTGCGGTGATGTAATTCATCCGCTGATGTAGCGTGGGTCTGGGTACGAGACTAACGGAAATACACAGATTAGTGTTGACGATGTAACGCTGATCAATACAACCTGATGCGCTTACGTGACTCGTTTCCAAGCACCTAGGTCAGTGTGAGCAGGAAAGTTAGGTAACTATAGACGTGGCTTGTGGACTTGGTGCGTGTGTAAATGTAGGAGGGTTTACTATAGTAGTTGGGAGGAGGGTGTTGAATATATCCAGATTGTGAGAGGAGAGAGGGGGAGGATACAAGTCATCCCTACATTTAGTGCAGTTTTATTTCACATTATCTCCTCCCCTCAACTCGTGTACCATCAATAAGAAGTTTCCTACAGTGGTAAAATGGCAGCAGGTGTGGGGGGCTACTCACATGTACACCTCATCCCTCACTTGGAGGGGCTTGACCAGCGGAGGGAGATAGGCCGTGGGTCCTTTGGTGCTGTGTATGAGGTGAAGATGAATGGCCTCCCCTGCATTGCTAAAGGGCTGCATGACATCTTGCTTGGACGTGGAGGAAACCTTCCAATCAGGGAGGCAGACAAGGAGGCCATGATGGCAAAGTTCCATTATGAATGTGCTCTGCTTGGCAACCTAAAGCACCCCAACATTGTACAGTTCCTAGGTGTGCATCGATCAAAAGATAGGGATGAGTGGCTTGTGATGGAGTACTTGCACATGGACCTAGCCAAGTGTTTAGAGATGTACCCTGACATCCCTCTACCACTGAAGCTGTCCATCCTTCGGGACGTGTCCTATGGTCTCCTCCACCTGCACTCCCAGGCCCCACCCATCATCCACCGTGACCTCACTGCCCCCAACATCCTCCTCACACAGGGCATGTCGGCCAAGATAGCTGATCTAGGTGTGTCCAAGATATTTGACATACGTCAGGTCCAGCGATCTGTCCACACTGCAGCCCCAGGTACCTGGGCATACATGCCTCCTGAGGCACTGATCCCAGACCCAAAGTATGATGCCAAGTTGGATGTGTTTTCATATGGTGTCCTCACTCTGTATGTGGCCAATCAGGAGTTTCCTACTGTGTATGAGCTGCAGATACCTCCACTGGTTACCAAGAAGCAAGAGATACAGATCTACAAGAGGAAGCCTTGGGTGGATAAGATGGGAGTGGCCCATCCTCTTTATAGTGTGGTGATGTCATGTCTCAAGGACCATCCTGACCACAGGCCCACATCCAGGGAGCTCAATGACATCATCACTAAGCTGTGTACCCAACAGGACAACAGCTGTAAAAATGTTTTGGAGGTAAGCATATTTAAGGCAGTGACCCTTGTGTGAAAACGGACTTGGTCACATGATTATAACTGTAGGGATAACAATTAGTGGCACAGCATACGTTGCCAGTTGATATTGACAATGTACAAACCATGCTCACTGAAGTCAGATTGTTATATATCTTAGCATTTTCTCTTTCATTACCTTTAGCTAAATTGGTGCCATTTCTGCTTTACATGTACATTCCTCTCATTCTTCTCAGCTATACAAAGAACTTCAGGCATCAAAAATGAAGGTGGAAGAATGCAGTAGCCAGCTGAAAGCAGTAAAGCAGGTACTGTGCCTGACTGTTATGTATATTGCTACATGTTGTGGTCCTATGCATACATGTACATGTACTGTGGTCATATGTGTGCTGTGGTCATATGTGTACTGTGGTCATATGTGTACTGTGGTCATATGTGTACTGTGGTCATATGTGTACTGTGGTCATATGTGTACTGTGGTCATATGTGTACTGTGGTCATATGTGTACTGTGGTCATATGTGTACTGTGGTCATGTGTGTGCTGTGGTCATATGTGTACTGTGGTCATATGTGTACTGTGGTCATATGTGTACTGTGGTCATGTGTGTGCTGTGGTCATATGTGTACTGTGGTCATATGTGTACTGTGGTCATATGTGTACTGTGGCTGTGTACTATGAGGTAGCAGGGATCACCTGAGGTGGGCATGAGGGAGCAGGGATCAACTGAGGTGGGCATGAGGGAGCAGGGATCAACTGAGGTGGGCATGAGGGAGCAGGGATCAACTGAGGTGGGCATGAGGGACACCATTGTTGGCTGCATGGTATTGCTTTTGCATATATAAACCTGTAAATAAACTTGCGTAACACAAATACTGCTTTTGGGAACACTACATGTAGCCATACATGTTTAACATCCATCAGCAGTGGGAGGGGCGCCTAGATGCTCAGCTAAGGGATAATGAGAAGATGAACGCCACCATGAAGGAGTATGAAGCTGAGTGCACTGCACTGCTGAAGGTATGGTGTTGGTTAGGGGACATGTGTGGTGTTAGTGGACATGTGTAGTGTTAGTGGACATGTGTGGTGTTAGTGGACATATGTGGTGTTAGTGTACATGTGTGGTGTTAGTGGACATGTGTGGTGTTAGTGTACATGTGTGGTGTTAGTGGACATGTGTGGTGTTAGTGGACATGTGTGGTGTTAGTGGACATGTGTGGTATCCTAATACTGGAGCTCTCCATTACATGGTTTAGCTTTGGCTCCACTGTCCTCCATAGTTTCCCATCATCCTCTTTGCCTCCTTACTACTGTGCCTCCCTTGTTAACCACTCCCCCTTCCCAATCCAGGACGTTGAGATCAGTACTGAAGAGGCAAAGGTTGCCCGATATGAACGTGATGTACTCCAGCAAAAGGTCAATAACCTCATGCACTTGAGTTACTAGTGGAGTTGTGTGTACCCTGTCTGCAAAGGACAATGAAATTAACATGCTCACTAACAATAGTGCCTCCAATCTACCTACATGTACATGTATTAGTATAAAATAATACATTTGGCATTATCCCATCCCATATCTCCCATCATAACAATATGCTAACTACTTAAACAATTTAGTTCATTAACAGAATTATATTATTTTTAAATCATTTGTTCAGCCATGGCAGTGTAATGGAATTAGCCGAGGCATGGTTTGAGTCTGCTATAGAGTAAGAGGTCTTAGTTTGTGAGCACTATTTAACCACACAGGTGTTATCCCTAAATATTAGTGTACATGTTGGTGTAGAATATTCCATCAATGTCTTTAACATCCTTCATGCTGGATGTGTTAGTGCAACACAACCCCTTATGACTCTTGTTTATAGGTAAATACTTAGCCTGAACATAGAGTGCGTGATATGATAAACATGGTCACTTGTTCGCATGAACTCATATGATTCTGTGGGTGGATTTGTAGCTCTGTTATGACATTGAGACCAGCTATGGATTTGGTTTTACTTTCAGTTGAATGAGACATTAGCATTGGAGAGCGAGAGGCAACAGGTGAGAAAATTTGTAACTGTCGAGGAACAAGTAAAAGAGGTATATGTATGCATACATGTATATGGCTCTGGGTCTTGAAGACAATGAAGAATGAAAGAGACATGAGATCAAGGGAAGAAAGTGAGCTACAGTCTCAGATCTCAGAGCTACAAGGGACCCTGAGTGAGCAGCATGCAAGGCTGCAAGAGTATTATGACCATATGAGGGAGCAGGACAAATGTATAGTGACATCAAAGACTGAAATTGAAAGGTGACATTTGTGATGATTATATTGAAGCCAATGATTACATTTGTGTACTGTGTGTGTATGTAGTATATGTGGTCAGATGAAGGCCCTTAACAGTGACCTAATTAAATCACTTGAAGAAAAGTAAGTGTAGGGATTTGCAGCAACTGTGCAATGTACATGTACATGTACATGTTTCTACATACATTATATGTAATATGGAACCACATGTGTGTACTACACATGGGTTGTATGTGTACATAATTTTAGGAAGAGATTGTCTGTGGAGTTAAAAGATGCTGGCAAGATGGTGGCCATGCTGGAGCAGAAGAACAAGGAGTGGGAGGAGCGCTGTGGTGCTCAGCTAAGGGATAATGAGAAGATGAATGCCACCATGAAGGAGTATGAAGCTGAGTGCACCGCACTGCTGAAGGTATGGTGTTGGTTAGTGGACATGTGTGGTTAGTGCACATGTGTGGTGTTAGTGGACATGTGTGGTGTTAGGGGACATGTGTGGTGTTAGTGGACATGTGTGGTGTTAGTGGACATGTGTAGTGTTAGTGGACATGTGTGGTGTTAGTGGACATGTGTAGTGTTAGGGGACATGTGTAGTGTTAGTGGACATGTGTAGTGTTAGGGGACATGTGTGGTGTTAGTGGACATGTGTGGTGTTAGTGGACATGTGTAGTGTTAGTGGACATGTGTGGTGTTAGTGGACATGTGTAGTGTTAGGGGACATGTGTAGTGTTAGTGGACATGTGTAGTGTTAGGGGACATGTGTGGTGTTAGTGGACATGTGTGGTGTTAGTGGACATGTGTAGTGTTAGGGGACATGTGTGGTGTTAGTGGACATGTGTGGTGTTAGTGGACATGTGTAGTGTTAGTGGACATGTGTGGTGTTAGTGGACATGTGTAGTGTTAGGGACATGTGTAGTGTTAGTGGACATGTGTAGTGTTAGTGGACATGTGTGGTGTTAGTGAACATGTGTAGTGTTAGGGGACATGTGTAGTGTTAGTGGACATGTGTAGTGTTAGGGGACATGTGTGGTGTTAGTGGACATGTGTAGTGTTAGGGGACATGTGTGGTGTTAGTGGACATGTGTGGTGTTAGTGGACATGTGTAGTGTTAGTGGACATGTGTGGTGTTAGTGGACATGTGTGGTGTTAGTGGACATGTGTGGTGTTAGTGGACATGTGTGGTGTTAGTGGACATGTGTGGTGTTAGTGGACATGTGTGGTGTTAGTGGACATGTGTGGTGTTAGTGGACATGTGTGGTGTTAGTGGACATGTGTGGTGTTAGTGGACATGTGTGGTGTTAGTGGACATGTGTGGTGTTAGTGGACATGTGTAGTGTTAGTGGACATGTGTGGTGTTAGTGGACATGTGTGGTGTTAGTGGACATGTGTGGTGTTAGTGGACATGTGTGGTGTTAGTGGACATGTGTGGTGTTAGTGGACATGTGTGGTGTTAGTGGACATGTGTGGTGTTAGTGGACATGTGTGGTGTTAGTGGACATGTGTGGTGTTAGTGGACATGTGTGGTGTTAGTGGACATGTGTGGTGTTAGTGGACATGTGTGGTGTTAGTGGACATGTGTGGTTAGTGGACATGTGTAGTGTTAGTGGACATGTGTGGTGTATAATAGTGCAACACACTACCCCTTATGACTCTTGTTTATAGGTAAATACTTAGCCTGAACATAGAGTGCGTGATATGTTGAAGAGTTATAAACATGTTCACTTGTTCGCATGAACTCATATGATTCTGTGGGTGGATTTGTAGCTCTGTTATGACATTGAGACTAGCTATGGATTTGGTTTCACTTTCAGTTGAATGAGACATTGGCATTGGAGAGGGAGAGGCAGCAGGTGAGAAATTTTGTAACCATCTAAAGGAGGTATATACATGCATATATGGCTTGTGTCTTGAAGAATGAAAGAGACATGAGATCAAGGGAAGAAAGTGAGCTACAGTCTCAGATCTCAGAGCTACAAGGGACCCTGAGTGAGCAGCATGCAAGGCTGCAAGAGTATTATGACCATATGAGGGAGCAGGAAAATAGTATAGTGACATCAAAGAGTGAAATTGAAAGGTGACATTTGTGATGATTATATTGAAGCCAATGATCACATTTCTGTACTGTGTGTGTATGTAGTATGCGTGGTCAGATAAAGGCCCTTAACAGTGACCTGATTAAATCACTTGAAGAAAAGTAAGTGTGGGGATTTGCAGCAACTATGCAATGTACATGTACATGTACATGTTTCTACATATATTATATGTAATATGGAACCACATGTGTGTACTACACATGGGTTGTATGTGTACATAATTTTAGGAAGAGATTGTCTGTGGAGTTAAAAGATGCTGGCAAGATGGTGGCCATGCTGGAGCAGAAGAACAAGGAGTGGGAGGAGCACTGTGGGGCTCAGCTAAGGGATAATGAGAAGATGAATGCCACCATGAAGGAGTATGAAGCTGAGTGCACCGCACTGCTGAAGGTATGGTGTTGGTTAGGGGACATGTGTGGTATTAGTGGACATGTGTGGTGTTAGTGGACATGTGGTGTTAGTGGACATGTGTGGTGTTAGGGGACATTTGTGGTGTTAGTGGACATGTGTGGTTAGTGGACATGTGTGGTTAGTGAACATGTGTGGTGTTAGTGGACATGTGTGGTGTTAGTGGACATGTGTGGTGTTAGTGGACATGTGTGGTGTTTGTGGACATGTGTGGTATCCTAATACTGGAGCTCTCCATTACATGGTTTAGCTTTGGTTCCACTGTCCTCCATCTTTTCCCATCATCCTCTTTGCCTCCTTACTACTGTGCCTCCCTTGTTAACCACTCCCCCTTCAAAGGTTGCCCGATATGAACGTGATCCACTCCAGCAGAAGGTCAATAACCTCATGCACTCCAGTTACTGTGTGTACCCTACCCTGTCTGCAAAGGACAATAAAATTAACAGGCTCACTATAACAAGAGTGCCGTGCATTACATGCTTTCCCATCCCACTACCTCCCATAATAATGATATGTTGACTACTTAACCTTAATTCTCCAGGTCCAAGTCCTACGCGTAGGACCAATATTTGAAAATTCATTATAAATAGAAATGCAGTTTTTTGGCATCCATTTCTCTACTGTTGTTTGATGTGTCTATCATGCTAAATTTACCAATTGTCAGTCTATTTTTTAAATCACACCCTTGGTTACACGATGCAAATAAACAGATACGGTTCTTAAAAATGCATTATGTAGAGAATTTAATTGTCACAGAAAAAAGTACGACAAGTATCATTTTTTAAAAATGTTTTTTGAAGCATGATGTGTGGGCTACTTTACACATTGTACGGCGGTGTTTTAACTCTAATTGATTTTGTCATTTTTACCGAAAACGCACTGTACGTTTTCAAGATTTTGTCCATTCACTTGGCTATTCCCGCAACATGCGTCTAACAAATACCTATCGTTCCTAAGCTTGTGGAGCTAGCAATTTCCAAATCTACAATGTATTTTTTATGTGCTTGGTGCAAAAGACCTGACCTACTATCCCCTTCTTTTAAAATGTTGCTCTGATCTTCCCAACATTACTTTTTGGTACTTTAAGTTGCTTTGCAATTTACTGCAAATACATCTTTTAGCTATGTAGTATTGATTGTATTTGACAATCTTTGAAGAATTGCAAGAAAGTAAAAATATTTCCTGAATTAATAATCATTTCTACAGTGCAATGAGATTTTGGTTTATTTTTTGATCATATGAGTTTGCTAAAAATTAATTTTAACTTGCGTCCTATGCTTAGGACGCTAATCCTACGCGAAGGACGACGGGAGATTAAATGTTAAACAACTTAGTTCATTACTGAACAGCATTGTATTGTTTCTTAATTAATTTGTTCAGCCATGGCAGTTTAATTTTGGTGAAGGAATTAGCCGAGGCATGTTTTAAGTCTGCTATAGAGTAAGAGGTCTTAGTTGCACCACTATCTTGAAGGGGTTCCAGGTCTTTGAAATGTGTGGTGTTATTGAACATGTGTGACGTTAGGGAACATGTGTGGTGTTGTACATGTGAGATATTATGTACATGTACCGTATTGTCAATAATTACCCAAATGCCAGAGCTACATGTATTAATTATACATATAAGATTCTTTGGCTCCACTATCCTGCATTCTTTCCCATCATCTTCCTTGCCTCTGTGCCTCCCTTGTTAACCCCCCCCCCCCCCCCCCCCCCTTCCCAAAGGCATTGAGATCAGTACTGAAGAGGCAGATATGACCTACATTGTCTGTCTGCTAAATACTAGTTATATGAGATATTAAAACCATTTGTCTCTTGTTAAAAATTCTGGTTATATTTTTATGATATAATAACCAAATACAGATTATAATAACATGTCTGCTGTTATAATCTGATAAGGCACTTGTGCGACCTTTTCTTCCCACGAAAATGGTGACAGGCTTACTACATGTATTTTTTATCTCACACCTCCTTTCTCTGTGTGCAGCATGCTGATATTGTTGAATTGCACCCATTCAAATACCCCCAAATATTTAATTACCAGTTGCCTGTTGCTACGTGACTCGGAATGTTGTTTTTAAATTAGTATTGTAACCGTATTTAAGTTTAAGTCGTCTGTATAGTATGTAAATTGCATTCAAAGCTGCAATGGGCATCTAGTGTAGTGAAATTTGTGTACCATATACACATGTGATACCCTTGGGAGCACTATTTAGCCACACAGGTGTTATCCCCAAACATTAGTGTTTTGGTATAGAATATTCCATCACATCCACCATGCTGGATGTATAATAGTGCAACACACTACCCCTTATGACTCTTGTTTATAGGTAAATACTTAGCCTGAACATAGAGTGCGTGATGTGTTGAAGAGTTATAAACATGATCACTTGTTTGCATGTGAACTTGTATGATTCTGTGGGTGGATTTGTAGTTCAGTTATGACATTGAGACTAGCAATTGATTTGGTTTCACTTTCAGTTGAATAAGACGTTGGCATTGGAGAGGGAGAGGCAACAGGTGAGAAATTTTGTAACCATCTAAAGAAGGTATATATACATGTATATATGGCTTTATGTCTTGAAGAATGAAAGAGACATGAGATCAAGGGAAGAAAGTGAGCTACAGTCTCAGATCTCAGAGCTACAAGGGACCCTGAGTGAGCAGCATGCAAGGCTGCAAGAGTATTATGACCATATGAGGGAGCAGGAAAATAGTATAGTGACATCAAAGAGTGAAATTGAAAGGTGACATTTGTGATGATTATATTGAAGCCAATGATTACATTTCTGTACTGTGTGTGTATGTAGTATGCGTGGTCAGATGAAGGCCCTTAACAGTGAACTGATTAAATCACTTGAAGAAAAGTAAGTGTGGGGATTTGCAGCAACTGTGCATACATGTACATGTTTCTACATATATTATATGTAATATGGAACCACATGTGTGTACTACACATGGGTTGTATGTGTACATAATTTTAGGAAGAGATTGTCTGTGGAGTTAAAAGATGCTGGCAAGATGGTGGCCATGCTGGAGCAGAAGAGCAAGGAGTGGGAGGAGCGCTGTGGTGCTCAGCTAAGGGATAATGACCGCACTGCTGAAGGTATGGTGTTGGTCAGGGGACATGTGTGGTGTTAGTGCACATGTGTGGTGTTAGTGGACATGTGTGGTGTTAGTGGACATGTGTGGTCAGTGGACTTGTGTGGTGTTAGTGGACATGTGTGGTTAGTGGACATGTGTGGTGTTAGTGGACATTTGTGGTGTTAGTGGACATGTGTGGTGTTATTGGACATGTGTAGTGTTAGTGGACATGTGTGTTGTTAGTGGACATGTGTGGTTAGTGGACATGTGTGGTGTTAGTGGACATGTGTGGTGTTAGTGGACATGTGTGGTGTTAGTGGACATGTGTGGTGTTAGTGAACATGTGTGGTGTTAGTGGACATGTGTGGTGTTAGTGGACATGTGTAGTGTTAGTGGACATGTGTGGTGTTAGTGGACATGTGTGGTGTTAGTGGACATGTGTGGTGTTAGTGGACATGTGTGGTGTTAGTGAACATGTGTTGTGTTAGTGGACATGTGTGGTGTCTCTCCACAGCTCTAATGCTGGATCGCTATCCATTACATTCTTTGGCTCCACTGTCCTCCATCTTTTCCCATCATCCTCTTTGCCTCCTTACTACTGTGCCTCCCTTGTTAACCACTCCCCCTTCCCAATCCAGGACGTTGAGATCAGTACTGAAGAGGCAAAGGTTGCCCGATATGAACGTGATGTACTCCAGCAGAAGGTCAATAACCTCATGCACTTGAGTTACTAGTGGATTTGTATATACCCTGTCTGCAAAGGACAATGAAATTAACAGGCTCACTACAAGAGCGCCTGCAATCTACATGTATTAGTACAAAGCGAGTACAAAGTAATACATTTGGCATTATATCCTTTCTCATCCCACTACCTCCCATCAGTAATAACGATATGCTCACTATTTAAACAAACAATTTAGTTCATTAAAACAGCATTACTATATATATTATTTTTAAATCACTTGTTCAGCCATGGCAGTTTAATTTGAGTCTGCTATAGAATAAGAGGTCTTAGTTGCACCACAGTATACATGGAATGTTGATCTTTGAAATGTGTGGTGTTAGTGAATATGTGTGGTGTTAGTCAGGGAACATGTGTGGTGTTGTATTGGGCAGACGTTGAGATCTGTACCGAAGAGGCAAAGGCTACCCTATATGACTTACATGTGTCTGTCTGCTTAATACTAGTTAGACATGAAAACCATTTAAAAATTTAAATAACCTAATACAGGTTATAATATTATGTCTGCTGTTATAATCCGATAAGGCACTTGTTCCTAAATGGAAATCCTGCATAGTGTGCCCTGTGCCCAGCCAGCTCACTAGATCCCCTTGGTCACCATGCCACAACTTGCAAAAAAAGGAGATGTAGTCACCTGCCACAACCAAATGCGCAATGTGTTGGCAGAGACTTGCCGTAGAGCTGATTCACAGTGATTGTATGGCACAACTGGTGTGGATGTATACCACATAGCACATGCACACACATACACACATACAAATACACATCAGCCGTGTGACCTTTTCTTCCCACAAAAATGGCGGTTATTTTGTTTATAAATGTCTATACATGTGTGTCTGTCAGTGTGTATTCATTTTTGTGAGTGCTGTCAGAGCAAGTCAACCGTTTTGACTGCGCAGACAGTGACAGGCTTACTACATGTATTTTTAATCTCACACCTCCTTTCTCTGTGTGCAGCATGCTGATATTGTTGAATTGCACCCATTCAAATACCCCCAAATATTTAATTACCAGTTGCCTGTTGCTACGTGACTCGGAATGTTGTTTGTAAAGAAGTATAATAGTTTAAGTATTCTATATGAAAATTGCATTCAAAGCTGCAACGGGCATCTACATGTACATGTAGTGTCGTGAAATTTGTGTACCATATAGACATGTGATACCCTTGTGAGCACTATTTAGCCACACAGGTGTTATCCCCAAACATTAGTGTTTTGGTATAGAATATTCCATCAATGTGTTCAACACCCACCATGCTGGATGTGTTAGTGCATCACACTACACTTTATGACTCTTGTTTATAGGTAAATACTTAGCCTGAACAGAGAGTGCGTCATATGTTGAAATGCTCACTTATTCTGTGGCGGATTTTCCATTGACCTTATAGCTCAGTTACTTTGTAACTTGTTGTGATTAGTGTCTATTATCACACATGTACATATACACAATACAAGGATTGACCAACAGTGACAAACATTTTAAAATGACACATCGACATATACACTTGTACAAATATAAGAGGCTTGAACATCACTTCATACACAAAGCAATGCCCAACATCTTTATGTGCAAGTACATGTACACGCCACTGATACATACATGTACTTGCATGTACACACATAAACATGTTATTGCACATGTAAACAGTTCATGCAAAATTACACAAACATATGATCCAAAGTATGCATGACACTGAATATCGTTTACATGTACATAACTAACGTCTCAAGCTGCCATCCATACAAGTAAGTGTACATGTAGTAGTTGGTAAACATGTCTGGTTTACTGGAAAGCTCTCTTCTATCACTCCATTGAGTTGGTCCAGTAGCACACCCGGACTTTTCAGGCAGACAGCAAAAGAAAGCCATCTTCTGATCAACATACATACACTTTTCCGATAAAATTAATGTATTCATTATCGTGGACGCATGCATGTTATTGCATGTGCAGTACTTTCGACGATTTTTGATTGTTTGCTTAATTGACGACGGAAACTCCAAAATGTGTTTTATAGATAGCCAACTGATATACATACATGTACTTGGATTCGAATTTTAATTGCCCGGCCGGTCCGCTACATATATACATGTTATATATGCTCAATTAATGGGCTAACCAGCCTAACCCCCTTGTAAGAAGCAGTGTACATGTAGTAGCATAGCCAGTGCCAGTCCCGAGTTCGGTACGATGCTGATGCTGAACAAAGGTGGGCGTCTGCTCGTGATAAGAGGTGGCAACAGGAAAAGACTGTTGTGGTGCGAGCTTCTAAGAAGCGACGTTATGAACTGAACTCAGACGAGAAACGAGCTTCTAAGAGGGAAAGCTTGGCGCGCGAGTTTCGAACTAATGGAACAGCTGCAAATGTAACAAAACTGAAAACATTGTGTTGCTAGGCAATAAACGTGGGAATTACAACGGCTGGATTTATCGTACAATCGTATTCAGTTACTTCTACATTGTACTACATGTATACCTATATACTAGTAGTCACTTATTTAAAAAAAAATGAATGAAACAAGATATAAAAAACATTCTCTCTGAGAAAGTTAGTGGTATATAGGATTTGAAGGCAATGGTGGTGTAAAAAGAAAGGGAACAAGGGATTCAGTGGAGATACAATGATTATTCCTATATTTAGCACTGTATAGAACGTCATTACAATTATGTTGCTAAATATAGGAATAATCATTGTATCTCCACTGAATCCCTTGTTCCCTTTCTTTTTACACCACCATTGCCTTCAAATCCTATATACCACTAACTTTCTGTTTTTTATATATTGTATACAATATATCTATGCTCATCAGGTGCGGCAGAAGTCCTATGCTGCAAGTACTGCTCCTCCAAGGTCCAGTCTGATGGGTTCAAATCAGCAGCAGCAGAAGTATGCCCACTCTTGGCTGCAGATAGCCAGCAATGGCTTCTTCCCCTTCTGTCCAATTGGAAAGCCTGTCAAAGGAAGACAAGGCAGTAAGTGATACGTAGTTAATGGGTGCTCTAGTTAAGATGAGGTGAGATAAGGTGGTCATACAGCAGGTGAAAACCATCCAGTGGGATACTGAATCGAATAGCACAACACATACAGAATCACATATATGACAGCACTGGCATAAGGCATATAGTTACTTGAACAGTTTGCTAAATGTAGGTCTGTAATAGTTATAAATTCCTCTTTACAGTACACCTACTTACATGTAGCTAATACTTGGCCAGTCTGGCATGTATTGATTGATTGATGTGTGTGTGTGTGTGTGTGTGTGTGTGTGTGTGTGTGTGTGTGTGTGTGTGTGTGTGTGTGTGTGTGTGTGTGTGTGTGTGTGTGTGTATGTGTGTGTGTGTGTGTGCGGTGTGTGTGTGTATGTGTGTGTGTGTGTGTCACCGTGTGTGTGTGTGTGTGTGTCACCGTGTGTGGTGAATGCATGGTTAGACTGCCTACCTGGGCATGTTGCTGCATGTTGCTGCTGGGCAGTAGGCTATCATCTTACAATATCTACAATCTCTTGAGTGCATGTGTGTGTTCAGGGGTGTAATGTCTTTCAATGACTGGTTTCCCTCTGTAGGTTGAAGGGTTGAGGTGAATTGTGGGGTGGTTACTTCTTGGAATGTCAGACCCACAGGAAGCCTGACAAGAGCCAGACTGGGATCATGGCTATCAGCGTCCACTTGAGGGTGTTGGAGGCCATGCTATATGGCACCATGTGGGCAGCCTCCAGGGGACATAAGAGAGGGCATCCGTTGATTTAGTGTCCTGTATCAGTGAGAGTGTGTGGTGTTGTAGAAGACCATGCAGCTTCCAATTCAGCAGTGAACCTATCAATGACATGTCATTTGTCAAGGTCATTTGAGTACATTGAACCAGAACATTTATCTACAAGGTGCATGTGTGTCAGTTGTACATATAGCATGGTAATCAATTCATTTAACTCACATGCACTACGCTCTCCTGACAACAGGTGGATACTTTGGAACTCCTAGCTAGCAGGTATCTCTTGATGGTAGAATGGTGGGTTGGATGGAGGCATGCAGCACTGGATGCATTTACAGTTCGTTTTTGATGAAACCTAAATTGGCATATTCTGGGAAGGGATACATACCCATCCATGCCCCTCCCTCCCTGCCCACACCCCTCCCACTTCTAATAGAGCCCACCCCCTACCTCTCTACATAAGAGCCCACCCCCTCCCTGCCTCATTTCTACTATCAAGGGCATCAGAGCCCCACCCACTCCCTGCTCAGCTGCTATCAAGGGCATGAGGCCCACAATAATTCAAAGCATAAGACAGGACAATACATTATCAGAACTGCATCTGCAATCAGCCTACCAGCAGCTCCAAGTGCAAGAAGACAGTTTGAAGATGAGTTTTGTAGGCCGGATGCCCTTCAGTGCTCCTTGAGGACCCATTTCTTTCCAGCGGCTGATGGATAAAGTGCTTTGTGGCCTTTCCTTTGTCACCAGCTACATATATAACATTCTTGTTCCCTCCAGTTCTATGGAACTCCAGCAATCCGATCTATATCACAGGTGTTCAATCGCTTGGCATAGGCCAAAGTGTAAACTAGGACTTGACAAGGTCATGTCATGTTTGATTTATCCCATTAGTGATTACATGTTGATTCTTTGGCCCAGTCGTGTAAGTACTTCTCTGCCCAAGATTCCATCAGTGGATACCACAAAATTATGCTGTGAAGGCCTGTGAGTGTCGTGCTTTAGTGGGCTCTTATATATTTTTTACATGATATCCATTTTTAAATTAAATGCATGAGATAAATCAATTTACGGTCGGGTATGATATATTAAATTTAATTCTTATATTATTTCTCTAATTCATATAGGATTTAATTACAAAGGTGGAAATGATCGGATTTTTTGTTGTAAAGATTTGAAGATGGAGCTGGGTTGCCAGAACTTACATGGTCATATTGAGATGTATGTGTGCCTGCAAAATTGTGTCAGTGTTTGCACGTAGTCCATCATCATGCTGTCTATATATATATATATTATTATTATTATTATTATTATTATAATTATATATATATATATGGGACAGTTTCCACGAAAATGGCCCTTCGTTTATATATATAAAATGTTATATAAATGCTTCTCGTTTGAATCGCTATATCTTCCGAACGGTTAAAGCTATCAACTTCTTATTTTCAACACTTCATACTATACCATTTGTCTATTGTAAAATATATTTTGGAGTCTTGCACTTGCTCCGTATCAGTACTGCAACGTTCGATACCCCACCGGGTTCAAACCCGCCATAACTTTCTGTACGAGTAATCAAATCGCTTCAAATTCCGTTTGTAGGTAGAGGGGTCCTATACCTATTGATTTGTTCTGTTCGTTAATTTTTATGTCATCCGTTACTGAGATACAGCGGCGCAAAGTTGGTACAAGTTTCCCGCTCGAATCGCGCCGTTGTATGTGCGCGAACCGTTTCCATTCACCGAAGTACATGAATATTCAACTATTTCCTGTGGGTTGGGACTTTGTTAACCTAGCCACACCTACAAAGCATTTATCGGTGAGGTCTTGCCTATTAGCAGAGATAATGTATAAGTAGTATTTACAGTTGTTATTCGTTATCTTCTGTGTAGATATAAACGATATGGCGACAACTGACGACGAGCTCGTCGTGTATCATTCAGCGGACGAGTTCGAATGGTACGATAATTTGGACGTGGATGAGGAGGGTGGTGCCAATGGAATATAGAAGTGGTGATTCCGACGGCATTTATAGCGATGTCTGTGAAGGTGGAATGAACGGTGATGGTGAAAGTGACGGAGATGGTGAAAGTGACGGAGATGACGGTGATGGTGAAAGTGATGATGGTGGAAGTGATAGCGATAAGGACTGTGATGGAAGCGACTGTGATGGTGATAGCGGAAGCGACTGTGATGGCGATGGTGATGATGTCAGCAAGGGCCCAGGTGGTGTACCAGCTAGAATAGCACGGGGACAGTGTCGTCCACGTCGCATGCTGAATGCCTACCTCACTAAAGGAGGGTGCTGCAAAGACGGCTGCTTATTGAAGTACGGTGACTTGCCCAAAAGACGAGCACTCACATTATCCAGATTGGACAAGAAAACCAGAAAGGCAGTTGTTTATGGAATGCTTGCTGTGACTCGGAACAAATCTGGTTCTCGAAATACATTCCAATATCGCCTTGACTGGTCCAGTCCTGTCTGCAGGGATGCTTTCTGTGCTGTCATTGGCACAAGTTACCGTACATTGAAGCGTTGGCAGCAGCAGGTGTGCTCTGACTCTGATGTTGAGCCCCATCCCCATGGGAACTGTGGCAGGGCTCCTCACAATGCCCTCTCTCGCGAGGACAAAAGGATGGTGGTCAGAGTTATTGAGAATTATGCTGCCACAAATGCCCTCCCTGACCCTGGTCGATTGCAAGGGACGATCAGAGACTACGTTCTGGAGAGTGGCAAAACACTAAAGTCAGTGTATGCTGAGTATTGCAAGGCCATGGAGTCCCTATCAAAGACCACACCAGCACCACAGCAACCTTGCCCTTACCGACTTACCACTCGGCTGAAGCGGCAGTACACCTTGCTCAACGTTCCTCCGGCTCCTCCTACACCTCCAGCTGCACGTGTGGTGAAGTACGTGTCATTTATTAGACTCTGGCGCAGGTACTGCTTCAACATCAAGATCCAACCTGCACGCAGCGATCTGTGTGACAAGTGTGACCAGATGTTGGTCACTTTGAGGCACAGCCTTTCTGATGAGCAGCGCAAAACAATAAATGACAAATACAACCAACACCTCATTAAGGCCAAGGCATTCCGTGACGCCTACAATGCAAACATTGAGGAGGCTGAGAAGGAATGGGGAAGTAAGGGACAGAAGGAACGTGACCAGATCCTGGGTCACTTGGAATCCAGGGCTCTGATGGCTCCCTTCACCTCACACGCCCACCTGGACATGCAGATGCAGTACTCCTTTGACTACTGCCAGCAGGTGTCACTGCCCTACAGCTCACAACAAAGGGGCACTTTTTATTTCAGGACACCTCGCAAGGTCCAGGTGTTTGGTGTGTGTTGTGAGCCGCTGTGCCGCCAGGTGTTCTTCTTAATTGACGAGGCTGAGCAGGCTGGCAAGGGTGCTGTGGTGGTGGTCAGCCTGGTGCATGCATTCTTCCACCTACATGGACTGGGAGAGAGGCGTGTAACACTTCAGGCTGACAACTGTGTGGGCCAGAACAAGAACACCACCATGATGTGGTATCTGGCCTGGCGGGTGATCACTGGACAACATGAGGCCATCCAGCTGAACTTCATGCTACCTGGGCACACAAAGTTCCGACCCGATTCCTACTTTGGCCTGTTCAAGAAGTACTACCGACGGCAGGACCATGTAGATGACATGGATGACCTAGCTGACTGTGTCCGACACTGTGGCCAGAATGTCACTTGTGTGCCACAGCTGTACCAGAACTGGCAGTACTATGACTGGAACACCTTCTTGGGCCAGTGGTTTACTCCTTTGGCTGGCCTAGGCCGCTACCACACATTTGAGTTTGACCGAGAACACCCTGGTGTCATGAAAATGAAAATGTTAACATCGGACACAAACCCCACCGAGATGAGCATGCTGAGGGCTGGAGTGGCCATAAAGGACATACAGGAGGCTTATCAGAGCCAATCGATGCCACCTGTTATTAGCCCCAGTGGTTTGTCCCTGATGCGGTCACTGTACCTGTACGAAAGGGTGAGGGAATATGTTCGTGACCCCAAAAAAAGGGACAAAGTGTGTCCAAAGCCTCCACCAAACTCAGAGGCCACCTCTTCCTATCCATGTGGCAACGCTTCATCCCTACCAGAAAACGACCAACCTGGACCTTCAACTGCCTTTCCTCACTCACCTACATGTACTGTTGAGGGTCATGAGTCTGCAGAAGACACATACAGTGAAGTGCAAGACGAAGCCAATAGCTGTGTTTCTGGCAGGAGGAAACGCAGACCCAGGTCTGAACTGATCCTTGCCTATCAGTGCACTGTATGTGGCAATAAGTATGGCAGTGGCTCGGCCCTGTCCCTGCACAAAAAGAAGACTCACAAGCAGCCTGCTGTTCCAGGTGATGAACACAGTGGTGCCACTAAGGTGGACAATGCCAGTGTTGACGTAGGAAGCCAGGATCCATCCAAGCGCAGGCGTAGGAAAAAATCTGAAATTGACAGGCCATTTTCCTGTTTTGTGTGTGGCAATAAGTACGGCAGCTCATCCGCACTCTATACTCACAAGAAGAGAGACCATGGCTCATGACAAATGAACCATATTGTGAGATGCATTTCATGGTATTATTACCATTTCAATTTCATCTGTAGAAGTGAGGCCATTTTCCTTCACCCAAAGCTACATGTACCTGGCAAGTCCTACAATTACCCAAGGAACCCAGACATCTTGGAGATAGATCCAACTGATGTTCAACAACAGCAACTGGACGTTCATACTCCTTGACATCAATGGAGGTCTAATACCAGCATTAAGAGCACTTAAAGCTAGAGAAGCTCTCAGGTTGTGAGTTACCCTAGCAATTTAGTTGCCTGAATAGACACAAAACATGATGCATGCACCTCTGCAAATATAAGTTAGTTGTTGCTCAGATTACTAGAGAGATGTTTGGTGCACCCATGAAGAAGTCGATTGTTGCTCAGATATACATGTACATGTACATGTAGCTCTGGTGCACTCGTGAAGAAACGTTGGTTGTTGCAAAGTGATAACTCTGGTGCACCCGTGAAGTTAAAAGTCGATTGTTGCTCAGATATACATGTACATGTAGCTCTGGTGCACTCGTGAAGAAAAGTCGTTTGTTGCTTGATAACTCTGGTGCACCCGTGAAGTTAAAAGTCGATTGTTGCTCAGATATACATGTACATGTAGCTCTGGTGCACTCGTGAAGAAAAGTCGGTTGTTGCTCAGATAATCTATGTACAGTGCAACTGTGTATCATGTTGAATCAAAAGTTCTTTTAAGAACTCGTTTGTCAGCTTGTCCTCACAATCTATTGAGTTAACATTCTGACAAACGTTACATTTACACAAGAAGTTACACCTTAGCGAAGCTTGATTATCATAACAAAGAAGTGATCACATGGGTACAAGCACATGAACATGTAAATGTTTTGAAAGAGTTCTAGTACGCATATTAATGGTAACAGAATGGTCCTTGTCCTGCCCAAGTGTGTCTGGCATAGGTCCAGCTGTCCATGGTAATGGTGCCTGGGACCATGACTGTGATGGTGACTGGAGCTGAATCCTTGGTGGAAACTGGACTATTGCAGCTACTGGTTGCCTCACCATTACAGGCAGTGGCTCTGGCTGATAGGAATGATGCAAGTATGAGTATGAGGAATGGGATGATGAGCATGGTGAGGAAAAACATGAAGATGGATGTGTTGAATGACTTGAACGTGTTTGCTAAGTAGAGTGACATGGTGAAGAACGTGTTGGATGACTTGAGTGGCGGGGTGATCCAGGTGAATAGGAACATCTTGGATGACTTGCATGATTGGCGTGGTGATCCAGGTGAATAGAAACGCCTTGGATGACTCGAGTGGCGGGGTGATCCAGGTGAATAGGAACGTGTTGTATGATTTGAGCGATTGAGTGAAGAGGAATGCACACGTGTTGAATGATGTGAGGTATGGGGTGAACTGGATGATTGTGATGGTGACCGAGATCTGCATGTACTACTTGTAGATGTACTTGTATTTAAGGATCCGCACTGTATACTCACAACAAGTGAGACCATGGCTCATGACAAATGAACCATATTGTGAAATTCATGCTTTTTTATGTAATTTAAGGTCACCTCTGCAGTATATATCATACTTCTGTGTCATTAAGGGTCATCTCTGTACACCTTATGTATGTGTCGTTAAGGGGTCACCTGTACACCTTACATCTGGGTGGTTAAGAGTCATCTCTGTACACCTTATGTATGTGTCGTTAAGGGGTCACCTGTACACCTTATGTATGTGTCGTTAAGGGGTCACCTGTACACCTTACGTCTGTGTGGTTAAGAGTCATCTCTGTACACCTTATGTATGTGTCGTTAAGGGGTCACCTGTACACTTTACATCTGTGTGGTTAAGAGTCATCTCTGTACACCTTACGTATGTGTCGTTAAGGGGTCACCTGTACACTTTACATCTGTGTTGTTAAGAGTTCTCTCTGTACACCTTATGTATGTGTCGTTAAGGGGTCACCTGTACACCGTATGTCTCTGTCGTTAAGAGTCATCTCTGTATACCTTATGTATGTGTCGTTAAGGGGTCACCTGTACACCGTACGTCTCTGTCGTTAAGAGTCATCTCTGTATACCTTATGTATGTGTCGTTAAGGGGTCACCTGTACACCGTACGTCTGTGTGATTAAGAGTCATCTCTGTACACCTTATGTATGTGTCGTTAAAGAGTCACCTGTGCACTTTACATCTGTGTCATTAAGAGTCATCTCTATACACCTTATGTATGTGTCGTTAAGGGGTCACCTGTACACCGTACGTCTCTGTCGTTAAGAGTCATCTCTGTACGCCTTATGTATGTGTCATTAAGGGGTCACCTGTACACCGTACGTCTGTGTGGTTAAGAGTCATCTCTGTACACCTTATGTATGTGTCGTTAAAGAGTCACCTGTGCACTTTACATCTGTGTCATTAAGAGTCATCTCTATACACCTTATGTATGTGTCGTTAAGGGGTCACCTGTACACCGTATGTCTGTGTGGTTAAGAGTCATCTCTGTACACCTTATGTATGTGTCGTTAAGGGGTCACCTGTACACCGTACGTCTGTGTGGTTAAGATTCATCTCTGTATGTGTTGTTAAAGAGTCACCTGTGCACATTACATCTGTGTGGTTAAGAGTCATCTCTGTACACCTTATGTATGTGTCATTAAGGGGTCACCTGTACACCTTTCATCTGTGTGGTTAAGAGTCATCTCTGTATACCTTATGTATGTGTCGTTAAGGGGTCACCTGTACACCGTACGTCTCTGTTGTTAAGAGTCATCTCTGTACACCTTATGTATGTGTCGTTAAGGGGTCGCCTGTACACCGTACGTCTCTGTCATTAAGAGACATCTCTGTACACCTTATGTATGTGTCGTTAAGGGGTCACCTGTACACCTTACATCTGTGTGGTTAAGAGTCATCTCTGTATACCTTATGTATGTGTCGTTAAGGGGTCACCTGTACACCGTACGTCTCTGTCGTTAAGAGTCATCTCTGTACGCCTTATGTATGTGTCATTAAGGGGTCACCTGTACACCGTACGTCTGTGTGGTTAAGAGTCATCTCTGTACACCTTATGTATGTGTCGTTAAAGAGTCACCTGTGCACTTTACATCTGTGTCATTAAGAGTCATCTCTATACATCTTATGTATGTGTCGTTAAGGGGTCACCTGTACACCGTACGTCTGTGTGGTTAAGAGTCATCTCTGTACACCTTATGTATGTGTCGTTAAGGGGTCACCTGTACACCGTACGTCTGTGTGGTTAAGATTCATCTCTGTATGTGTTGTTAAAGAGTCACCTGTGCACATTACATCTGTGTGGTTTAGAGTCATCTCTGTACACCTTATGTATGTGTCATTAAGGGGTCACCTGTACACCTTTCATCTGTGTGGTTAAGAGTCATCTCTGTATACCTTATGTATGTGTCGTTAAGGGGTCACCTGTACACCGTACGTCTGTGTGGTTAAGAGTCATTTCTGTACACCTTTTGTATGTGTCGTTAAGGGGTCACCTGTACACCGTACATCTCTGTCGTTAAGAGTCATCTCTGTACACCTTATGTATGTGTCGTTAGGGGGTCACCTGTACACCTTACGTCTGTGTGGTTAAGAGTCATCTCTGTACGCCTTATGTATGTGTCGTTAAGGGGTCACCTGTACACCGTACGTCTGTGTGGTTAAGAGTCATCTCTGTACACCTTATGTATGTGTCGTCAAAGAGTCACCTGTGCACTTTACATCTGTGTCATTAAGAGTCATCTCTATACACCTTATGTATGTGTCGTTAAGGGGTCACCTGTACACCGTACGTCTGTGTGGTTAAGAGTCATCTCTGTACACCTTATGTATGTGTCGTTAAGGGGTCACCTGTACACCGTACGTCTGTGTGGTTAAGATTCATCTCTGTATGTGTTGTTAAAGAGTCACCTGTGCACCTTACATCTGTGTGGTTAAGAGTCATCTCAGTACACCTTATGTATGTGTTGTTAAACAGTCACCTGTGCACCTAACATCTGTGTCGTTAAGAGTCATCTCTGTACACCTTATGTATGTATCGTTAAGGGGTCACCTGTACACCGTACATCTGTATAGTTAAGAGTCATCTCTGTACACCTTATGTATGTGTCGTTAAGGGGTCACCTGTACACTGTACATCTGTGTAGTTAAGAGTCATCTCCTTACACCTTATGTATGTGTCGTTAAGCCCCCATGGCCCTATTTCCCACTACCTATCCTCCTTTACTGCAATTTGTATTCTTTACTGCAAGTTGTATCTGAGGCCCAGGCCATTCCTTACTCTATAGTACTCTCAGTCTCCACACGACCAGCCCTCCCACCCACCCCTAAACACCCCTCTTATATATGGTGTAATCAGACTGCCAACAGGCCGGAGATCTGCCAGCTGCCACATTACCAGGATTGAATGGGGTCATCACAAAAGTAGACCCCAGCATGTGGAGTGGAACATTGAACTGGAGCCGGCCCCAAACACTGGGGCCAGCCACAATGGCCCCGTATCCTAGCCCCACACAGTACTAACACCAGCTCCTCACTGCAAATGCAAATGAAGCCACTACCTGTGAAACCATTAACCCCCACACTACAAGAGGACTTAATGGTAGGGGAACCATCAACTACAAGTGGAGCTACCAGCTCGCATTGGACAAATGGAATACCACCACTGAAGCAGCCTCCATTTGTAGAGTGTACATACGTGCCTAGGTTTGTCTCTTCACACATTTTGTGTTGTAAATCTGAACTACTGTAGACATGTACATGTACAGAGTAAAATTTTATCTGTGTGGATGCTGTTAGTGGTGAATATAGTTACCTGCCCTATCGGTACTGATTGCGGTGGGTCTGCACCCGTGGTTGGTTTATATAGACAACAGAGGGCGTTTTGCCAAACTGGGAACTACTGTACGCGAGTAGCAAAACACGTAGATCTAAGTGCCGTTTTGAATGTCACATAAATTGCACGCACAGTCACAGCTACAATGTGGCACGATGAAGACATCAGAATTCATGACCACACAAGTGAAGTTAGCAGATCCTAAACTGTCAGAGATGTCAACAGATCTAGACATTACCAGTGTAACCCAGTTTCACCTGTGCCCCACGGCCGCTATATACACTAGCACATACATTTTAGCAGATATACAACAGCCTAGGGCTAGCTATAGGTATATGCAAGTACGTAGTTGATGGCTAACTCCACTTGTGTGGTAATGAATTCTGATGTTTTCATCGTGCCACATTGTACATTGTAGCTGTGACTGTGCATGCAATTTATGTGACATTCAAAACGGCACTTACGTACTCGTACAGTACAGTAGTTCCCAGTAGGGCAAAACGCCCTCTGTTGTCTATATAAACCAACCACGGGTGCAGACCCACCGCAATCAGTACCGATAGGGCAGGTAACTATATTCACCACTAAATGCATCCACACCAGATAAAATTTACTCTGTACATGTACATGTCTACAGTAGTTCAGATTTACAACTCAAAATGTGTGAAGAGACAAACGTAGGCACGTATGTACACTCTACAAATGGAGGCTGCTTCAGTCCATGGTGGTTCCATTTGTCCATTGCAAGCTGGTAGCTCCACTTGTAGTTGATGGTTTCCCTACCATTAAGTCCTCTTGTAGTGTGGGGGTTAATGGTTTCACAGGTAGTGGCTTCATTTGCATTTGCAGTGAGGAGCTGGTGTTAGTACTGTGTGGGGCTAGGATAGGGGGGCCATTGTGGCTGGCCCCAGTGTTTGGGGCCGGCTCCAGTTCAATGTTCCACTCCACATGCTGGGGTCTACTTTTGTGATGACCCCATTCAATCCTGGTAATGTGGCAGCTGGCAGATCTCCGGCCTGTTGGCAGTCTGATTACACATATGTAAGAGGGGTGTTTAGGGGTGGGTGGGAGGGCTGGTTGTGTGGAGACTGAGAGTGCTATAGAGTAAGGAATGGCCTGGGCCTCGGATACAACTTGCAGTAGAGGAGGATAGGTAGTGGGAGATAGGGACATGGTGGCGAATGCGGCATGCCCAGTGTGAGAGCTGCATTAATGTGGGAGCCCCCAATGACCCTGTAGGATTTTTTAGCACCTGGTTGCTCCCTTGCTGGCAGTCTACTGGTGCTAACTAGACATGTAGTGTGGGGCTATTAAGTTAACTTGCATTAATGGTTCTGTCCGCATGAAGTGAGGGAGCTGACCTGATTCGACCCTCGGCCATTACAGGGTGTAAATGGGACCAATGCATTGACCACACAACAGACACACATACAGAGTGTAAATGCGGGGATCATTCATTTGGCCCCACAACAGACACAAGCACAGGGTGTAAATGGGATCATGGATTTGAACACAAGTACAGGGTGTAAATCGCACCAAGGATTTGACCCCACAACAGACAAAAGTACAGGGTGTAAATGGGACCATGGATTTGATCATAAGTAAAAGGGGTGTAAAGCAGACCATGGATTTGACCCACAACAGACACGAGTACTCAAGTACAGGATGGGACCATGGATTTGATCACAAGTACAAGGTGTAAATCAGACCATGGATTAACACCACAACAGACAAAAGTACAGGTGTAAATGGGAGCATGAGTTTGACCCCACAACAGACACAAATACAGGGTGTAAATGGGACCATGGATTTGATCATAAGTACAGACTGGGTATAAATGGGACCATGGATTTGATCACAAGTACAAGGTGTAAATCGGACCATGAATTTGATCACAAGTACAGTGTGTAAATGAGACCATGGATTTGATCACAAGTACAGGGTGTAAATGGAACCATGGTTCTGACCCCACAACAGACACAAGAACAAGGTGTAAATGGGACCATGAATTTGACCCCACAACAGACACACGTAAAGGGTGTAAATGGGACCATAGTTTTGACCCTAAAACATATTTAAGTACAGGGTGTAAATAGAACCATGGATTTGACCCCACAGCATACACAAGTACAGGGTGTAAATGGGACCATGTATTTGATCTTAAAACAGACTCAAGTACAGGGTGTAAATGGGAGCATGAGTTTGACCCACAACAGACACAAGTACAGGGTGTAAATGGGACCAATGAATTTACCCCACAACAGACACAAGTACAGAGTGCAAATGGGACCATGGATTTGATCAAAAGTACAGGGAGTAAATCGGACCATGGATTTGACCCCACAACAGACAAAAGTACAGGGTGTAAATGGGACCAATGAATTGTCCCTAAATAAACTCAAGTACAGGGTGTAAATGGGACCATAGGTTTGACCCTAAAACAGACTCAAGTACAGGGTGTAAATGGGACCATAGGTTTGACCCTAAAACAGACTCAAGTACAGGGTGTAAATGGGAGCATGAGTTTGACCCACAACAGACAAAGTAAAGGGTGTAAATGGGACCATGGATTTCATCACAAGTACAGGGTGTAAATGAGACCATGGATTTGACCCCACAGCATACTCAAGTACAGGGTGTAAATGGGATCATGGATTTACCCCACAACAGACACAAGTACAGGTATAAATGGGACCATAGATTTGACCATAAACAGACTCAAGTACAGGGTGTTAATGGGACCATGGATTTGACCCCACAACAGACACAAGTACAGGGTGTAAATGGAACCATGGATTTGACCCCACAACAGACACAAGTACAATTGGGTGTAAATGGGACCATGGATTTGATCCCACAACAGACACATACAACATGTATATCCCACAATAGACATAACAAGTACAGGGTGTAAAGGGGACCATGGATTTGACCCCACAACAGACACAAGTACAGGGTGTAAATGGGACCATGGATTTCATCACAAGTGCAGGGTGTAAATCAGACCATGGATTTGACCCCACAACAGACAAAAGTATAGGTCTAAATGGGAGTATGAGTTTGACCCCACAACAGACAAAAGTACAAGGGTGTAAATGGGACCATGCATTTGACCCCACAACAGACAGAAGTACAGGGTTAAATGGGACCATGGATTAGATCTCACAACAGACACAAGTACAGTGTGTAAATGGGACCAAGGATTTGATCACACGTACAGGGTGTAAATCGGACCATGGATTTGATCACAAGTACAGGGTGTAAATCGGACCATGGATTTGATCACAAGTACAGGGTGTAAATCGGACCACGAATTTGAACCCACAACAGACACAAGTACAGGGTGTAAATGTGACCATGGATTTGATCACAGGTACAGGGTGTAAATGGGACCATGGATTTGACTCCGCAACAGACAAAAGTACTGGGTGTAAATGGGACCAATGAATTGACGCTAAACAGACTCAAGTACAGGGTGTAAATGGAACCATAGATTTGACCCTAAAACAGACTCAAGTACAGGGTGTAAATGGGACTATGGATTTGACCCCACAACAGACACAAGTACAGGGTGTAAATGGGAGCATGGATTTGACCCCACAATTGACACAAGTACAGGGTGTAAATGGGACCATAGATTTGAGCCTAAACAGACTCAAGTACAGTGTGTAAATGTGATCATGCATTTGACCCCACAACAGACACAAGTACAGGACCATGGATTTGACCCCACAATAGTGTGTAAATGGGACCATGCATTTGACCCTAAACAGACACAAGTACAGGGTGTAAATGGGACCATGGATTTGACCCCAAGTACAGGTTGTACATATAAATGGACCATGGATTTGATCCCACAACAGAGGATGTAAATGGACCATGGATTTGATCCCACAACAGAGGATGTAAAGGGGACCATGGATTTTATCCCACAACAGACACAAGTGCAGGATGTAAATGGGACGACCGTTGTCACTGTACTAGTGTAGCGGATATATCAATCAGGAAAGACACGCACAGTACAAATAGAATATGATTAAATACTACGAGTTCTACCTCCCGCGCATGTGCACACCACGCCCTAATTACTAATGCGCATGTGCGCTACACTATTCCCTCCTCTCTCTCTGAAAGTTCGTCATGTCTCATAGATGTTATGTCCATAACGATCCGGCTTGCTCCTGTGTCGAACTGGTCTCGTTCTTTCAGACTGGATTACTGGAGGTGGTTCAACTACTGGAAGTGGTTCGGCTACTGGAGGTGGTTCAGCTACTGGAAGTGGTTCAGCTACATGTACTGGAGGTGGTTCAGCTACTGGAAGTAGTTCACCCACTGGATGTGTTTCAGGTACGGGAGCTCGTATTTCCACCTCCACCTCATCCCGCAGCTGATCTTCTCCAACGTCACCGTTGCTATGCAACAAACCCCTTTCTACTGCTGGTACCCCCGTGTTGTCGTCCTTGGCTGGTGCAACATTCTTCTCTGATGCCAGAACCGTACATGGCTTCATCCGATCAAAGTGTACCACCGTACGCTTCCTCGGGGAATCCCTGTGTTGAATGAGAAAGAGCGCATCACCAAGAGACCGGACCACTGTATAAGGACCCTGCCAATAACGGTGCAACTTTGGCGACTTGCCCCTCGGAACCGCTGGACAATGAAGCCACACCAATTCACCAGCTTTGTATGGATCTCCATGAACGGATTTGTTATACAAAGTCTTTTGACGAACGTGCTGAATCCCCATGTGATCCCGCACCAATCGGTAGGCACTTTCCAGTCTCGCTCTCAGGTCCAGTGCATACTGATTAGCCTGTTGTGGGATGGAATTAGGGGGAAGACCAAACATTACATCAGCGGGAAGACGAGCTTCCCTCCCAAACATCAAGTAAAATGGGGTGCACTCAGTCGACTCTTGCATGCTGGTCCTATAGGCCACCATCAGTAGAGGAACATGGAGATCCCAATCGCGCTCGTTCTCAGCAGCAGCAATACTAAGCATGTTAAGCAAGGTACGATTAAACCTCTCAATTAAACCATCGGACTGAGGATGGTATGGACTAGTTCTTGTTTTCTGCACTCCCAACAACTGGCAAGTCTCTTTCATCAACAAAGATTCAAAATTACGGCCTTGATCCGTGTGCAAAATATCTGGAACCCCAAAACGAGTAATAAACTGATTCACGAACAATTCAGCCACAGTCTTCGCTTCCATATTGGGCATAGGATAGGCCTCGACCCATTTAGTAAAGTAGTCACCTACCACCAACACGTACTTGTTCTCTCTAGCCGTCACAGGCAGGGGTCCCAATATATCCATTGCAACTCTCTGCATTGGAGTTCCCACCAGGCCCGACTGCATGGGTGCCCGTCTTCTCCTTGTCGGTGATTTACGGGAGGCACATTTCGCGCAGGCCTTACACCAATTTTCAACATCATGTCGTTGACCAGGCCAGTAAAACCGAGAACGAATCTTTTCCATGGTCTTTCGAAATCCAAAGTGACCCCCAGTGAGCGTATCATGAAATTCCTTCAAAACAGTCTGAATAGAAGTCTTTGGTATCACGAGCTGTAAATGAGGATTGACCCCCTTTCCTGGCACATCCTCCCAACGCCGATACAGAACGCCCCCATCCAGCACCAGGTGATCTTTCTGAGACCAAAGGGTCTGCACCCAGTTACTTTCATGCCTTGGGAAAACAGAAGGGAACATGTTACGTTGTAACCACAGTATCACCTGCCGCAAATCAGGGTCTTCGTCCTGTAGCCGTTTTGGGTCATCAACCGACAGGAAACAAACGGTTCCTTCCTGCCAGAGCGCCGTACCGTCGACAGAATCACCCTCTCTCAGATCCGGTAGACCAGGGGGAGTAGCTGCATTCGGTAGACCCAGGGGAGGGGCTGACGTCTGCAAACCGCATTGTTTACAGGGAAGCCTGGACAGTGCATCAGCGTTACAGTGCTGTAACCCAGGTCGATGTTCAACCGAAAAGTCATACTCAGCCAAAATGTCCATCCAACGAGCCACCTGTCCCTGCGGTTCTTTAAAGTTTCGCAACCACTGCAATGAATTGTGATCCGTGCGAACAACAAAACGACGGCCCCAGAGATATGGTCTATAGCAGCGAATAGCCCACACCAGTGCAAGCATCTCTCGTCTAGTTGCACAGTATTGGCGCTCGGCCTTTGTAAGGATCCGACTCGCATAGGCGATGACACGATCACCTTCTTGGGACAGGGACTGCGCCAACTCCGTGTTGGCTGGCGTCTGTTCCACCACGAAGACTTTATCAAACTGTGGAAAAGACAAGATAGGTGGTGACAGTAATTTCTCCTTCAACTGATCGAACGCCTCATTGCACTGTTGGGACCATTGCCACGGCTTGGCCTTTTCCGTCAGAGAATGCAGCGGGGAGGCAATCTGGGCAAAACGGGGAATGAACTTCCTGTAATAGGAGGCAAATCCCAAAAATTTGCGCAAACTCTCCCGGTCATTGGGCACAGGCCAACTACGGACACAGCTTGTCTTTTCGGGATCTACTTCCACCCCCTTCTCTGACACAATATGCCCCAAATATAGTACACTCTTCCGCAATAACTGGCACTTGCTTGGCTTGATTTTAAGTCCAGCGTCCTTCAATCTCTGGAGTACATCTCTCAGACGCTGGAGGTGCTCGTCCACTGTCTGGCTAAAAATAATTATGTCATCCAGATAAACCAAACAAGTGCTCCAACACAAACCCGACAATACCAAGCTCATGAGCCTCTGAAAAGTACTGGGAGCATTCGTTAACCCAAAAGGCATCACTCGGAACTGGTGAAGCCCGAACGGTGTGGTGAACGAAGTCTTCTCTTTATCAGCAGGATCCATCTCAACCTGCCAATAGCCACAAGCCAAGTCAAGGGTAGAAAACCATTTTGCTCCCGCCAAACTGTCCAGCGCATCGTCTATTCTTGGAAGAGGGTGTACGTCCTTTTTAGTAACATCATTTACGCGACGAAAATCAACACAGAATCGAAACGAACCGTCCTTCTTTCTAGCCAACACAACAGGAGACGCCCATGCACCCTCAGAAGGTTCTATGATTCCTTGCTGCAGCATCCCGTCGATCATGTCCTTCACTACGCCGCGCTGATGAAAGGGCAACCTGCGACTCTGCTGCCGGATAGGCAAGGTATTACCCGTGTCAATTTTATGACGTAACATACTTGTACGACCCAAGTCCCCATCCCCAACAGAGATTACATCACCCACTGTCTGTAACAAAGATCTAAGCCTTTCCCGTTCACCCTTATTCAAACCTTGTACATCAGAAAGGAGCACACCAATTGACTTGTCTATGGCATTCTGAGTCCGAGCAACCGGTTGACCATCCCTTGACGGCTTCACAGCGTTAGCCGAATTCTCTTCCTGCAACAAAGATAGCATGCCCACTCTCTCCCCAGCATACACACTAATTGGGGTGGAAGTCACATTCATCAACTGTATAACGGTGTCCCCTTGTGATGAAACACGAGATACTGAGTGAGCAACCAATAGACCAGAATGATCATCAGAAAATACTGGTTTAGGTTCAAATAACCCCATACCATCCTCAAGAAAGTCATTATCAGTCTCGAGGTGGACTGGAAGCCGGACTTGGTGAAGGGGAGGAATAACAGTAGTTTCCTGCACTGCCACCTGACATGCAGTGCCCTTTTTGCCAGACAATAGAGGAACCTGTTGTTTCATACCACCAATTGTTAAAGTCTTGGCGCCCATGTTGATAATACAATGGCATTGTTCCAGGAAGTCAGTACCAAGCAAACACTGCTGGGTCATGTCACGCACCACTAGAACATTGTGCACCCCACTATAGCTGCCTACTTGTAAATTAACCTCTGCTTGTCCACATAAGGGAAGACTCTCCCCAGTAACTGCCATCACCGGGCACGTAGCCTGCTTGAGCTCCTTCTTCCCCTTTACAGCCATCTTCCAGATGCTCTCGTGCAATATGGTGACAGATGAACCTGTGTCTACTAGCATGACTGTAGGGTGACCTTCCACAGCTCCCCGAAGCGTTAATGTACATGCAACTGCTGATGTAAACTGTACTGACCTGTCTCCCCTGTCTTTTGTGTTTTGGTCACGGCGCCGTTGTGGACAATTCCTACGTACGTGGCCAGGTCTTCCGCATTCCCAGCATGAGCCCCTGAACGAACGTGGCCCTGTCTTTCCCTTGCGGAAGGTATCCAGTTGTTGCGACAGGGATTTAACTTGCGCGACCAGTTCCTGATAACTCCCACTATCCGCGTGAGGTCCCGCACCAGCTCCCTCAGAACAGTCCAGAGTCGTTGTGACGCCTGCCGCTGTCTTCGCAGTCTGAAAGGACTTCAGTGCCGATTCAACAGACTCCAATCTGCAGGCCAACTCAATAGCAGCTTCCAGTGTATCCACTTGTTCTTGCAGAAGCTTAAGCTGGATAGAGGAGGAAAGAATGCCGTGAATAAACTGATTACGAACTAGTTCCAGGCGTTCCGGCTTCCGCCGCCCATGTCCATGATGGATATGCCTTGTCCACAAGCATACGCAGCCTTGCCGAAAATTCTATCAGCGACTCGGCCTGCCCTTGCTGTCCCGTGTGGAATTTGCGTTGCCACTCCAACTGTATTCCAGAAGGTGCAAACTGCTTTTCAAGGCACTCCTTCACAGCTGCATAATCTATACCGCTGTAAAAATTCAACAAACCCATCTGACTCACGATACGAAATGGTTCGTCGTCCAATAAGGAGGCTAACTCCTGCCCTCTCTTATCTTCGGGAACCTCAGCTTCCATGAAGTAGAGCTCTACGCGCTGCATCCATAACCTGAAGTCAGCCCCCTTGCCTGCAAAACGTGACGGAGGCCGAACACTGTATCGGGTGACTCTCCGCGGGCTGTCTTCAGTCATGACCCTACTCCCGGTGACTCCCGGCTGCGCGCTGTCTTTCGTCATGACCCGACTCCCGGTGACTCCCTGCGAGCTGTCCGCTTTTTCTTCTTCGTCCATGATCCCACTCCTGACACCAGTGTAGCGGATATATCAATCAGGAAAGACACGCACAGTACAAATAGAATATGATTAAATACTACGAGTTCTACCTCCCGCGCATGTGCACACCGCGCCCTAATTACTAATGCGCATGTGCGCTACACTAGCATAGATCTAGTAACCTTTCTCACGATCGTCGTATTCGCACCGCTCGAACTTCACGATCGCCGATTGAAACTCTTATGACCTTGTCTTCAGTTGACGGCGCCATAAAGTTTATGTACGCAGAAGATAACGAAATAGGGATCGAATAGTATAACAACTGCATGTGAGTCCGACCGGGAGATGGATTCACGTATCCAGCGCAGAGTAGGTGTGGCTCTAAGTTATCCAAGTGTCAGCCCACAGGAAGTAGTTGCATATTCATGTATTTGGTGCATGGAAGCGGGTCACGCACATACAACGGCGCGATTCGAGCGGGAAACTTGTAGCAACTTTGCGCCACTGTATCTCCGTAACGGATGACATAAAAATTAACGAACAGAACAAATCGATAGGTATACGACCTCTCTACCTACAAACCGAATTTGAAGCGATTTGATTACTCCTACAGAAAGTTATGGCAGGTTTGAACCCACAGGGGTATCGGACGTTGCAATACTGGCACGGAGCAAGTGCAAGACCCCAAAATGTATTTTACCATAGGGAAATGGTGTAGTATGAAGTGTCGAAAATAAGAAATTGATAGCTTTAACCGTTCGGAAGATATAGCGATTCAAAAGAGAAGCATTTTTATAACATTATATATATATAAACGAAGGGCCATTTTCGTGGAAACTGTCCCATATATAATAATATGGAACGTTCTATGCGATTTTGATGCTTGTGAAATTATATATATAGCATCCAATTCAAAGCGCTATATCTTCCACACGGTTTGAGCTCTTGACTTCCTATTTTCAGCACTTCATACTACACCATTTCTGTATGCTAAAATATAATTTGGGGTCTTGCACTTACTCCGTGCCAGTATTGCAACGTCCGATACCCCACCGGGTTCAAACCCACCATAACTTTCGGTAGGAGTAATCAAATCGCTTCAAATTCGGTTTGTAGGTAGGGAGGTCCTATACCTATTGATTTGTTCTGTTCGTTAATTTTCATGCCATCCGTTACGGAGAAACAGCTGTGCAAAGTAAGTACACGTTTCCCGCTCGAATCGCGCCTTTATATGTGCACGGAACAGTTTCCATTCTCCGGAGTGCATGAATATTCAACTATTCCTATAGGGCGTGATAACCACACCTATAAGGTCACCAAACAAACCGGCGGCTGAATTGTAGTGCTTGTTAGTATAGACTTACGGTTGTTTTTCGGTGTAGATAAACGATATGGTGACGTATAACACGAGTGAACGCGAGCTCGTCGAGTTTCACTGAATCAGTCGGCGGATGAGTTCGAACTGTACGAATACGACGATCGATATTCAAGATACATTGGACGAGGATGGAGAGATTGAGAAAGGTAGTGATGGCGGTCGTACCACTGACGATAATGTTGTGTTAGTGATAGGGAGTGAGCAGCCCCTAAATTACCAAAAGAGCCACCAGCCCCACCCCCACATAGGCAGGGGCTAATGGGGCTAGGCCCTTCACTGCAAGTTCGCTCAGCAGCCCTGGGGCCAAAGAGGCCATCCCCACACTACAGAACCACAAGCCCCCTCACTGCAAGTGCACACTATATACCTTTGGAACCATTAAGCCCCATGCTGCAATTTAAATAGCCTCACATTCCAAAAATGGAGCCAACAAGTGGAATTAACAGGCCCCATAATTCCAGCAAGGGAGCCACCAGCTAACCTGGCCAATGGAGCTAGCATCCACAATGCCAGTGGAGACACCAGCCCTCTCACAAATAGATCATCTGACCCCCACACTGCCAGGAGGGATGTGGCCCCCAGAATAATGCCAATGGAGATGCCAGCCCTCAGGCTGCAAATGGAATCAGCATCCCCAACAATTTCAGGGGAGCCATGAACTACATGTACCAACAACACGTGATGACCTCACTACCAGATCAACCATTAGCCCTCACTCCGCAAGTGGTCTTAACAGGTCCCACTCACTGGGGCCAACCCCCCCCCCCCCCCCCCCCCCCCCCCACTACCTTTCCTTCAATGCAAGTTGAGTCAGCTGGGATCCCCACACAGTAGAACCACCAGCCCCCTCACCGCAAGCTCATGAACAATAGCAGCGGAACCTGTAAAGTCTACACTGGAACTGAACTTAATAAAGCCTCACACAGCAGTCAGCAGCCCATGGAACCATTCTTACAGAACACCCTCAGCTACCCAGGGCCAATGGGGTAGCCAGTCAAGACGCCACCCCAAGTTGAGTCAGCAGTCCCCACACAAACAAGGTCCTGTAGGGCCAGCTCCGCACAGTAGAACCACCAGCCCCTCTCTGCTCACTTCAAACGGAGCCACTAGACCCTCTACCAGTACACACTGCAAGTCCAAACAGCAGCCCACACCAGTGGAGCCCTCTCACAGATGGAGCCCAGCACGGAAGTATCAGCTGCCACACAACCAGTGGTCAAATTGAGCTCCCAGAATAATGCCAGTGGAGAAACCAGCCCTCGCACTGCAAATGGATTCAGCAACCCAAAAAATTTCAGGGGAACCATGAACTACATGTATATGTACTTGCCCCCACTACCTGTCCTTCAATGAAAGAGGGGCCAATCAGCCAATGGGACAGTACAACCACCAACCCTCCTCATTGGTCAGGGGACATGTACCAAGAACAACTTAACAGGCCCACCACACACTGGTGCCAGCCCTTGCCCCTCTCCCCCCCCCTCACCCCCCCTCTTCTCACTACCTGTCCTTTACTGCAAGTTGCGTCAGCAGACCAGGGGCCAATGGGGCCAAGAACTACCACTCCCCTTCACTGCAATCACACACTACGTACCTTTGGAACCTGCAACCAATAACCCAAGTGAAATCAATACTGCAAAACCTGACCCCCACATGTACACTGCCAGCAAGGGAGCACCAGCTGCCACACAACCAGAGGATCAATGTGGCCCCCACTTAATGCCAGTGGAGAAGGCAGCCCTCACACTGCAAATGGAGTCAGTAACCCCATGCAACAATTTCAGGGGACATGTGCATGTACGCACATGTACATGTACCAATGGAATCACACATGCCCCCCTTCAAACACTACCAATGGAACCAGTGGAACTTTTAGCCCTCACAGCAAGTGGACTTATTACTTAGATGTCCCCACAACGCTCCCCCCCCCCCCCCCCCCCCAATACCTGTCCTTCACTGAAGGAGGGGGCTAATGGGACCATCCCCACACAGTACAACTACCAGCCTTCCTCATAGCAAGCCCATGGAACCATTAACTCCCACACTGCAAGTGAACTTAATAACCTCACACTTCAAGTCCAGTCAAAAGTGCTGCACAACCAGTGGAGCCACCAGCCCTTTCGCATATGGTGTTATCAGACCATTCACTGCCAGCAGTGGAGCTAGCAGCTGCACACAACCAGGGTCAATGGGGCCACCATAATAATGCCCATACTCTACAAATGGTTACCCTTAATGTGTGGGTTACACTGGTAGTGAGGTAGTGAGGAGGCTGGTGACTTTGCTGAAAGTGTGGGGTCTGCTAACTTCACTTGGGAAGAAAGCAAGGTGTGATGCATAATATTGTTGCCTTTATGGACTGTGTCTACGTGTGCAATTTACATGCAGTTGTATATTCCACTTGTTACTTTTTATGACATTTAAAAAGGTACTTATTACTACATGTACATAAAGCACTAGTTTCCAGCAAGAGGGTACATGTACATTTTAGAAAAGAAATGTACAACTCAAACCTTCTTGTATGCCTTGCTTGCCTATATAAACCAACTACCATGACCCAAAATCTGATAGGGCAGGTGATGATATTCACCCGCCAATAACAAGGCTTCACTAAACCTCAGATAAACAGATACAGACAACAGGTATACACATGAACCCACTGCAAATGAAAGGCAACTTCAGTAGTTTGTTAGTGGCTCCAATGGGGACTGGTAATAAACATGACGGCTCCCCTAAAAGTGTCCGGGTGCCAAGTCCATATGCAGTTTGGGGGGGAGGCTAGCTCCAGTGCTAAGTCCAATTGCAGTGAGGGCTAATGGTTCCACTGGTACCATGTGTTGTGTTAGGAGCAGGGAAGCAGGGAATGTGTGGCTCTGTTGGTACATGTAGTTCAGGGGGCTGGGGTCTCCACTGGCATTATTGTGGGGTGACTCCTGGTTATGTGGCAGCAGATGGCTGGCTGAACTTGCAGTGTGTCTAGTGGCTCCATTTGAAGTGAGCAGAGAGGGGCTGGTGGTTCTACTGTGCGGAGCTGGCCCCTACAGGCCCCTGTTTGTGTGGGGGCTGCTGATGCAACTTGGGGTGGCGTCTTTGCTGGATTTGTGGAGGCAACCCCATTGGCCCTGGAATGGTTCCATAAGTCGTGCATGGGCTGCTGACTGCATGGACATGTGAGGCTATTAAGTTCAGTTGTAGGGCACACTTTACAGGTTCCACTGGTATTGTTCACAAGCTTGAGGTGAGGGGGCTGGTGGCTCATCCCAGTGGCCCCTCAACTGCTGACTCAACTTACATGCAGCAATAGAAAGGTAGTGGGGGGGGGGGGGGGGGGTGGGGGGTGGGCTGGTTCCAGTGCGTGGGACCTGCTAGGTCCACTTGCGGAGTGAGGGTTAATGGTTCATCTGGTAGTGAGGGCATGTGTTATTGATACATGTAGTTAGTGGCTCCCCTAAAATTGTTGGGGATGCCGACTCCATTTGCTGTGTGATGGCTGGCATCTCCACTGGCATTATTGTGGGGGCCACATTTCTGCTAGCAGTATGATAACTCTATTTGTGAGAAGACTGGTAGCTCCAATGTTTGTGTAGAGCTGCCTACAGGACAGGCTAAATGTTCCACTGGTTCCATTGGTAGTGTTTGAAGGGGGGTATGTGTGATTCCATTGCGTACATGCACATGTCCCTTGAAATTGTTGCATGGGGTTACTGACTCCATTTACAGTGTGAGGGCTGCCTTCTCCACTGGCATTAAGTGGGGGCCACATTGATCCTCTGGTAGTGTGGCAGCTGGTGCTCCCTTGCTGGCAGTGTACATGTGGGGGTCAGGTTTTGCAGTATTGATTTCACTTGGGTTATTGGTTGCAGGTTCCAAAGGTACGTAGTGTGTGATTGCAGTGAGGGGGAGTGGTAGTTCTTGGCCCCATTGGCCCCTGGTCTGCTGACGCAACTTGCAGTAAAGGACAGGTAGTGAGAAGAGGGGGGGTGAGGGGGTGAGAGGGGCAAGGGCTGGCACCAGTGTGTGGTGGGCCTGTTAAGTTGTTCTTGGTACATGTCCCCTGACCAATGAGGAGGGTTGGTGTTTGTACTGTCCCATTGGCTGATTGGCCCCTCTTTTATTGAAGGACAGGTAGTGGGGGCAAGTACATATACATGTAGTTCATGGTTCCCCTGAAATTTTTGGGGTTGCTGAATCCATTTGCAGTGTGAGGGCTGGTTTCTCCACTGGCATTATTCTGGGGGCTTGATTGACCTCTGGTTGTGTGGCAGCTGATACTTCCTTGCTGGGCTCCATCTGTGAGAGGGCTCCACTGGTGTATGCTGCTGTCTGGACTTGCAGTGTGTACTGGTAGAGGGTTTAGTGGCTCCGTTTGAAGTGAGCAGAGAGGGGCTGGTGGTTCTACTGTGCGGAGCTGGCCTTACAGGCCCTTGTTTGTGTGGGGGCTGCTGACTCAACTTGGGGTGGCGTCTTGACTGACTTTGTGGAGGCTACCCCATTAGCCCTGGGTAGCTGAGGGTGTTCTGTAAGAATGGTTCCATGGGCTGCTGACTGCGGCTATTAAGTTCAGTTGCAGTGTAGACTTTACAGGTTCCACTGCTATTGCTCATGAGCTTGCGGTGAGGGGGCTGGTTGTTCTACTATGTGGGGGTCCCAGCTGACTCAACTTGCATTGAACGAAAGGGGGGGGGAGGGGGGGGAGGGGGGGGGAGGGGGGGGGAGGGGGGGGGAGGGGGGGGGAGGGGGGGGGAGGGGGGGGGAGGGGGGGGGAGGGGGGGGGAGGGGGGGGAGGGGGGGGAGGGGGGGGAGGGGGGAGGGGGGGGGAGGGGGGGGGAGGGGGGGAGGGGGGGAGGGGGGGGAGGGGGGGGGGAGGGGGGGGGGAGGGGGGGGGAGGGGGGGGGAGGGGGGGGGAGGGGGGGGAGGGGGGGGGAGGGGGGGGAGGGGGGGGAGGGGGAGGGGAGGGGGGGGGAGGGGGGGGGGAGGGGGGGGGTTGGCCCCTGGGTGTGGGGCCTGTTAAGTCCACTTGAGGAGTGAGGGCTAATGGTTGATCTGGTAGTGAGGTCATCACGTGTTGTTGGTACATGTAGTTCATGGCTCCCATGAAATGGTTGGGGATGCTGATTCCATTTGCAGCCTGAGGGCTGGCATTTCCCTGGCATTATTGTGGGGGCTACATCCCTGCTGGCAGTGTGGGGGTCTGATGATCTGTCTGCGAGAGGGCTGGTGTCTCCACTGGCATTGTGGACGCTAGCTCCATTGACCAGGTTAGCTGGTGGCTCCCTTACTGGAATTATGGGGCCTGTTAATTCCACTTGTTGGCTCCACTATTTGGAATGTGAGGCTATTATTAATAATTTAAATTGCAGCATGGGGCTTAATGGTTCCAAAGGTATATAGTGTGCACTTGCAGTAAGGGGGCTTGTGGTTCTGCTGTGTGGGGATGGCCTCTTTGGCCCCAGGGCTGCTGAGGGAACTTGCAGTGACGGGCCTAGCCCCATTAGCCCCTGGTTATGTGGGGGTGGGGCTAGTGGCTCTTTTGGTAATTTAGGGGCTGCTCACTCCCTGTCACTAACACAACCACCATCGTCAGTGGTACGACCGCCATCATCCTTGACCAATGTATCTTGAACCAGGGTCAATGAGCACTGTTATGGGGGCCCCATTGACCCTCCTGCTGGCAGTGAATGGTCTAATAACACCATATGTGGAAGGGCTGGTGGCTCCACTGGTTGTGCAGCGCTTTTGACTGGACTTGCAGTGTGAGGTTATTAAGTTCAATTGCAGCTTGGGAGTTAATGGTTCCATTGGCTTGCTATGAGGAAGGCTGGTAGTTGTACTGTGTGGGGATGGTCCCATTAGCCCCCTCGTTCAGTGAAGGACAGGTAGTGGGAGGGGGTGTTGTGGGGACTGCTAAATAATAAGTTCACTTGCTGTGAGGGCTAAACGTTCCACTGGTTCCATTGGTGGGGCATGTGTGATTCCATTGGTACATGTGCGTACATGCACATGTCCCCTGAAATTGTTGCATGGAGTTACTGACTCCATTTGCAGTGTGAGGGCTGCCTTCTCCACTGGCATTAAGTGGGGGCCACATTGATCCTCTGGTTGTGTGGCAGCTGGTGCTCCCTTGCTGGCAGTGTGGGGGTCAGGTTTTGCAGTATTGATTTCACTTGGGTTATTGGTTGGTTCCAAAGGTACGTAGTGTGTGATTGCAGTGAGGGGGAGTGGTAGTTCTTGGCCCCATTGGCCCCTGGTCTGCTGACGCAACTTGCAGTAAAGGACAGGTAGTGAGAAGAGGGGGGGTGGGGGGGAGGGACGAGGGCTGGCACCAGTGTGTGGTGGGCCTGTTAAGTTGTTCTGGTACATGTCCCCTGACCAATGAGGAGGGTTGGTGGTTGTACTGTCCCATTGGCTGATTGGCCCCTCTTTCATTGAAGGACGGGTAGTGGGGGCAAGTACATATACATGTAGTTCATGGCTCCCCTGAAATTTTTGGGGTTGCTGAATCCATTTGCAGTGCGAGGGCTGGTTTCTCCACTGGCATTATTCTGGGAGCTCGATTAACCACTGTTTGTGTGGCAGCTGGTACTTCCTTGCTGGGCTCCATCTGTGAGAGGGCTCCACTGGTGTGGGCTGCTGTCTGGACTTGCAGTGTATACTGGTAGAGGGTTTAGTGGCTCCATTTGAAGTGAGCAGAGAGGGGCTGGTAGTTCTACTGTGCGAAGCTGGCAGTTCTACTGTGCGAAGCTGGCCTTACAGGCCCTTGTTTGTGTGGGGGCTGCTGACTCAACTTGGGGTGGCGTCATGACTGACACTGTGGAGGCTACCCCATTGGCCCTGGGTAGCTGAGGGTGTTCTGTAAGAATGGTTCCTGGGCTGCTGACTGCAGTGTGAGGCTATTAAGTTCAGTTGATGTGTAGACTTTACAGGTTCCACTGCTATTGTTCATGAGCTTGCGGTGAGGGGGCTGGTTGTTCTACTGTGTGGGGGGTCCCAGCTGATTCAACTTGCATTGAACGAAAGGGGGGGGGGGGGGGGGGGGGGGAGTTAGCCCCTGGGTGTGGGGCCTGTTAAGTCCACTTGCGGAATGAGGGCTAATGGTTGATCTGTTAGTGAGGTCATCACATGTTGTTGGTACATGTAGTTCATGGCACC
Organism: Spongilla lacustris; assembly: GCA_949361645.1. NCBI lineage: Eukaryota > Metazoa > Porifera > Demospongiae > Spongillida > Spongillidae > Spongilla > Spongilla lacustris. The sequence continues at coordinate 9,100,143 of OX442420.1, forward strand.
CCTGAAATGGTTGGGGATGCTGATGCCATTTGCAGCCTGAGGGCTGGCATCTCCCTGGCACTATTGTGGGGGCTACATCCCTGCTGGCAGTGTGGAGGTCTGATGATCTTACTGCGAGAGGGCTGTGTCTCCACTGGCATTGTGGACGCTAGCTCCATTGACCAGGTTAGCTGGTGGCTCCCTTGCTAGAATTATGGGGCCTGTTAATTCCTCTTGTTGGCCCCACTATTTGGAATGTGAGGCTGTTATTAATAATTTAAATTGCAGCATGGGGCTTAATGGTTCCAAAGGTATATAGTGTGCACTTGCAGTAAGGGGGCTTGTGGTTCTGCTGTGTGGGGATGGCCTCTTTGGCCCCAGGGCTGCTGAGGGAACTTGCAGTGAAGGGCCTAGCCCCATTAGCCCCTGGCTATGTGGGGGTGGGGCTGGTGGCTCTTTTGGTAATTTAGGGGCTGCTCACTCCCTATCACTAACACAACCACCATCTTCAGTGGTACGACCGCCATCACTACCTTTCTCAATCTCTCCATCCTCGTCCAATGTATCTTGAATATCGATCGTCGTATTCGTACAGTTCGAACTCATCCGCCGACTGATTCAGAGAAACTCGACGAGCTCGCGTTCACTCGTGTTATACGTCACCATATTGTTTATCTACACCGAAAAACAACCGTAAGTCTATACTAACAAGCACTACAATTCAGCCGCCGGTTTGTTTGGTGACCTTATAGGTGTGGTTATCACGCCCTATAGGAATAGTTGAATATTCATGCACTCCGGAGAATGGAAACTGTTCCGTGCACATATAAAGGCGCGATTCGAGCGGGAAACGTGTACTTACTTTGCACAGCTGTTTCTCCGTAACGGATGGCATGAAAATTAACGAACAGAACAAATCAATAGGTATAGGACCTCCCTACCTACAAACCGAATTTGAAGCGATTTGATTACTCCTACCGAAAGTTATGGTGGGTTTGAACCCGGTGGGGTATCGGACGTTGCAATACTGGCACGGAGTAAGTGCAAGACCCCAAATTATATTTTAGCATACAGAAATGGTGTAGTATGAAGTGCTGAAAATAGGAAGTCAAGAGCTCAAACCGTGTGGAAGATATAGCGCTTTGAATTGGATGTTATATATATAAATTCACAAGCATCAAAATCGCATAGAACGTTCCATATATATATATATATGGGACAGTTTCCGCGAAAATGTCCGAGTTTTATAACATTATAATCTTATAAAAATACTTCTTGTTTGAATCGCTATATCTTCCGAACGCTAAACGCTATCAACTTCCTATTTTCGAAAGTTCATATTACACCATTTTTCTATGATATATTACATTTTGGAGTCTTGCACTTGCTCCATGCCAGTATTGCAACGTTCGATACCCGACCAGGTTCAAACCCGCCATAACTTTAGGTAGGAGTAATCAAATCGCTTCAAATTCGGTTTGTAGGTACAGAGGTCCTATACTTATCGATTTGTTCTGTTCGTTAATTTTTATGCCATCCGTTACGGAGATACAGTTGAACAAACTACGTCCACTTTATCCCGCTCGATTCGTGCCAATGATTTTGGCAAATCGCGTCCCGCTCAATGTATGGGGAGGCGGTTGTTATATCATAGGCGCGAAACGAGCGGGAAAAAGTGCACGTAGTTTGTTCAACTGTATCTCCGTAACGGATGGCATAAAAATTAGCGAACAGTACAAATCGATAGGTATAGGACCTCTGTACCTACAAACCAAATTTGAAGCGATTTGATTACTCCTACCCAAAGTTATGACGGGTTTGAACCCGGTCGGGTATCGAACGTTGCAATACTGGCATGGAGCAAGTGCAAGACTCCAAAATGTAATTTATCATAGCGAAATGGTGTAGTATGAACTTTTGAAAATAGAAATTCGATACCGTTTAGCGTTCGGAAGATATAGCGACTCAAACAAGAAGCATTTTTATAAGATTATAATGTTATAAAACTCGGACATTTTCGCGGAAACTGTCCCATATATATATATATGGGACAGTTTCCGAGAAAATGATACTTCGCATATATAAATATAAAGTTATAAAAATGCCTCGCGTTTGAATCGCTATAACTCCCGAACGATAAACGATATTAACTTCCTATTTTCAACACTTCATACTACACCATTGCTCTATAGTAAAATACATTTTGGGGCCTTGCACTTGCTCCGTGCCAGTATTGCAACGTTCGATACCCCACCGGGTTCTAACCCACCATAACTTTAGGTAGGAGTAATCAATTCGCTTCAAATTCGGTTTGTAGGTAGAGAGGTCATATACCTATCGATTTGTTCTGTTCGTTAATTTTTATGTCATCCGTTACGGAGATACAGCGGCGCAAAGTTGGTACACGTTTCCCGCTCGAATTGCGCCGTTGTACGTGCGTGAACCGCTTCCATACCAAATTACATGAATATGCAACTACTTCCTGTGGGCTGAGACTTGGATAACTTATAGCCACACCTATGTATACTGCGCTAGCTAGCTAGCTGGGTAAGTATTTAATCTATCGCCCCTGTCACAGTTGATATTCGTTATTATCTGTGTAGATAAACGATATGCATAGCGACGTCCACTGAAGACAAGCTCGTAAGAGGTTCAATCGGCGGACGAGTTCGAGCCGGTACGGTTACGACGAGATATTCAAGATACTTTCGATGAGGATGGGGAGATCGAGAACGGTAGTGACGGCGGTCGTACCACTGACGATGGTGGTTGTAGGAAGTAAACAGCCGCTAAATCACCACCGGCCCCGCCCCCCACATATGGGCCATTGCAAGTCCAGACAGCAGCCCTGCAAAACCAACAGATGCAATGCAGAGCCACCAACCCGCACTACCTAGGGAACCACCCGCCCATATCAGACCCTACACAGGAGCTACCAACTAACCAATGGGGTCAGCCTCCACAGTACAAGTAGAGATACTTATACTAACCCTCTCCCTGCAAATGGAGTTGGCAGCCCTCACAATTTCAGGGCAGCCATGAACTACATGTACATGTACCAAGGGAAGTCACACATGCCCCCTCCCAACACTACCAGTGGAACTACATGTATTAGCCCTCACTGCAAATGGCCTTACATGTACATGTAAGCAGAACCCCATTGGTCCAGCCCCCTCCCCTCCCCACCCCCACTATTGATTATTCTCTGCAAGTTCAAGCTTAAGGGGCCAATGGAGCCATCCCCACACAGCAAAATCACCAGTCCCCATCACTACAGCCTTGCAAACTTTCAAAACAATACCTCCACACTGCAAGTAGTGGAGCCACCAGCTCTCTTACGGATGGGGTTACCAGACCTTGCACTGCCAGTATGGGAGCCCTCACAAGCAGGGGTCAATAGATGCCAGTGGAGATGCCGCCCTCACACTACAAGTAGTCCCCATAAAGTACTGTACGTACACCCTCCCCTCTCCAAACAGTGGAACCATAAGCCCTCAATGCACGTGCTCCACACACTGAGACCAGCCACCTGGACCAATGGAGTCAGCTCCCTCACTGCAAGTGGACAGTATCATTGGACCATTAATGCAAGTGAACTTAATAGCCACACGATACAAGTGAACTAACATGTAATACCTCCCGCACACTGCAAGTACTGGAGCCACCATCTCTCTTACAGATGGGGTTACCAGACCCTGCACTGCCAATGGAGATGCCAGCCATCACACTACAAGCAATTAAGCAGTCCCCAAATTTCAGGGGAAGCCATGAACTACATATGCACTGAACGTACACCCGCCCTTTCACTGCAAGTGCCCTACACACTGGGACCAGCCCCCACGGCCCTCCTGCCCACTACCTGTCTTTCACTGCAGGTAGAGTCAACGGCCCAGGGACAAATGGGGTCAGCTCCCTCACTGCAAGCAGACAGTAACATTGTAACTATTAATGCAAGTGAACTTAAAAGCCCACACTGCATTCCAGTTAGCATCAGTGGAGCCATATTCCAGATGGAGTTATCAGACTGCCAGCAGGGAAGCCACCAGCTGCTAAACTCCCCGGGGTCATTGGGGGGTCCCACAATAATGCATACTGGTGGATGGAGTCACACTGCAAGTGGAAATGGCACCCCGCACAATTTTAGGGAGCCACGAACTGGAGCCACACATGCCCCCACTATCTATGGAACCATTCACCCTCACTAGCAGCCCCCACATATGACACCCTATCCCCACTACCTATTATCATTGACTGCAAGTTTCAGCAGCCTTCTCAGCCTTCTCAATACAAGTGCACCATACCAATGACCATTCACTGCAAGTTCAAGGGGCCAATGGTCACACATCAAAACCACCATCCTCCATTGATCACTGCAAGTGAACTAAACAACTGCACGATGCAAGTGAATTTCCATTAAATGTAAATGCCTCCACAATGCAAGTAGTGGAGCCACCAGCTCTGTTACAGATGGGGTTACCAGACCCTGCATTTGGTCAATGCCAGCAGGGGTGCCCACACAAGCTGGGGTCAGTAGGTATTTGATGCCAGTAGAGATGCCAACCCTCACACTACAACCCATGAACTACATGTACTGTACGTACACCTGCCCATCTCAAAACACTACCAATGGAACCATTAGGCCTCCTGCCCTGCACTACCTGCATGTCCTTCACTGCACGTTGAGTCAACATACGGCCCAGGGACCAATGGCGTCAGCTCCCTTACTGCAAGTGGACAGTATCATTGGAATCATTAATGCAAGTGAACTTAATAGCCGCACATTACAGGTCCCGTTAGCACCAGCGGTTCTTGGTCTGTCAGCAAAGGAGCCACCAGCTGCTAAACACCCCAGGGTCATTGGGGCCCCCAGAATAATCATGCTGGTGGAAACTCACAACAGTGGAATTGGAATTGGTAACCCCCACAATATTAGGGGAACCATGAACTGGAGCCCCCCGCTATCCATGGAACCATTAGCCCTCACTTAGCAGGAGTACCTCCCACTACATGTACCTATCCTTCACTGCATGTTTCATCTGCCAAGATTACCAGCCGTATCACTACAAGTGCACCATACCCGTGAACATTTACCGCAGGTTCAAGGGGCCAATGGGACCACTGGAGCCATTCTCACACATTAGAACCACCATCCCCCATAACTGCAAGTGAACTTAACAGCCGCACAAGACAAGTGAACTTACATTTAATGCCTACACACTGCTACTAGTAGAGCCACCAGCTGCCACATTACCGGTCCTCACAAAACTAGACCCCATCATGAGGAGTGGAACCACACATGCAATGGAGCCATTAGCTCTCACTGCATGTGGACTAACTTACATGGTGCAGGCCCCAAACACTGGGGCCAGCCACAATGGCCCCCTATCCGCTTAACCTCACACAGTACAACCACCAGCTCCTCAATGCAAATGGAACCACCAGACCCACTACCTGTGAAACCTTTAACTCCCTACCTGTGAAACTGACCAGTCATTAACCCCCACACTACAAGAGGACTTACACTGTCAGGAGAACCATCAACTACTAGTGGAGCTACCAGCCCGCATTGGACAAATGGGAACACCATGCACCACTGAAGCAGCCTCCGTTTGTAGAGTGTACATGTATACGTTTTGAACACATTTTGTGTTGTAGATCTGAACTAAATGTTTGTGCATGTACAGAGTATTTTATCTGGGGTGGAAGTGAAGCCCATGCTGTTAGTGGTGAATATATTTACCAGCCCTATCGGTACTGATTGCGGGTGGTCTGCACCCGTGGTTGGTTTATATACACAAGCAGAGAGCTTTTTGGAAGATAAAAAATAAGAATAAAACCCCCTACAGCTGGGAACTACATGTAGTGCTTTACATTGTTGAGGTACACTTAGCAAAACATGTAAGTGCCATTTTGGATGTGTGTCACGGTGAAGACATCAGAATTCATGACCGCACAAGTGAAGTTGGTGGTCATGAATTCCAATGTCTTCACCATGCCAAATTATAGCTGTGACTGCGCATGCAATTTATGTGACATTCTAAGTGGCACTTACAAGTTTTGCAACTTGTACATGTATCTCAACACTACACAGTTCCCAGTAGGCTTTTTTCTTTTCAAAAAGCCTTCTGCTTGTCTATATAAACCAACCACGGGTGCAGACCACCCGCAATCAGTACCGATAGGGCTGGTAACTATATTCACCACTAACAGCATGGGCTTCACTTCCACCCCAGATAAAATAACTCTGTACATGCCTCGGTACATGCACAAACATTTAGTTCAGATCTACAACACAAAATGTGTTCAAAACGTACACATGTACACTCTACAAACGGAGGCTGCTTCAGTGGTGCATGGTGTTCCCATTTGTCCAATGCGGGCTGGTAGCTCCACTAGTAGTTGATGGTTCTCCTGACAGTGTAAGTTCTCTTGTAGTGTGGGGGTTAATGACCAGTTTCACAGGTAGGGAGTTAATGGTTTCACAGGTAGTGGGTCTGGTGGTTTCATTTGCAGTGAGGAGCTGGTGGTTGTACTGTGTGGGGTTAAGTGGATAGGGGGCCATTGTGGCTGGCCCCAGTGTTTGGGGCCTACACCATGTAAGTCCCCATGCAGTGAGAGCTAATGGCTCCATTGCATGTGTGGTTCCACTCCTCATGATGGGGTCTAGTTTTGTGAGGACTGGTAATATGGCAGCTGGTGGCTCCCCTGCTGGCAGTCTGATTACTCCATACGTAAGAGGGCTGTTGGGGGTGGGTGCTGGGTGAGTCTGGTTCCACTGGTATTGTGCGTTTGCAGTGAGAGGGCTAGTGAGTGAGGGATGGCATTGCACGTTCACTCCTGGATCTCGGATACAACTTGCAGTAAAGGATAGGTAGTGAGAGATAGGGCCGTGGGGGCTAGCCCCGTATGTGGGGACTGCTAAGTGAGAGCTAATGGTTCCATGGGCATGTGTGACTCCAGTTGATGGCTCCCCTAATATTGTGTGGGGTGCCGAATTCCTATTGCCGTGTGAGAGCTGGAGTCTCCACCAGCATGCATTATTGTGGGGGGCCCCCAACGACCCTGCAGAGGGTTTTAGCAGCTGGTGGCTCCCTCGTTGGACAGGTGCTAACTGGACTTGTTGTATGGGGCTATTAAGTTCACTTGCAATAATGCGTCTGTCCGCTTGTAGTGAGGGAGCTGACCCCTGGGCCAATAACTCAACATGCAGTGAAGGGGCAGGAGGGCTGTGGGGGCGGGTCCCAGTGTGTAGGGTAGTTGCAGTGAGGACTAATGGTTCAAATGGTAGTGTTTGGAGAGGGGCGGGTGTATGTTCAGTGCATGTAGTTCATGGCTTCCCCTGAAATTTGGGGACTACTTGTAGTGCGATGGCTGGCATCTCCACTGGCATATACATATTGACCCCAGCTTATGTGGGCAGTGCAGGTCTGGTAACCCCATCTGTGAGAGAGCTGGTGGCTCTACTATTAGCAGTGTGTAGGCATTAAATGTAAGTTCACTTGTCTTGTGCGGCTGTTAAGTTCACTTGCAGTTATGGGGGATGGTGGTTCTAATGTGTGAGAATGGCTCCAGTGGTCCCATTGGCCCCTTGAACCTGCGGTAAATGTTCACGGGTATGGTGCACTTGTAGTGATATGGCTGGTAATCTTGACTGATGAAACATGCAGTGAAGGATAGGTACATGTAGTGGGAGGTACTCCTGCTAAGTGAGGGCTAATGGTTCCATGGATAGCGGGGGGCTCCAGTTCATGGTTCCCCTAATATTGTGGGGGTTACCAATTCCAATTCCACTGTTGTGAGTTTCCACCAGCATGATTATTCTGGGGGCCCCAATGACCCTGGGGTGTTTAGCAGCTGGTGGCTCCTTTGCTGACAGACCAAGAACCGCTGGTGCTAACCGGACCTGCAGTGTGGGGCCATTAAGTTCACTTGCATTAATGATTCCAATGATACTGTCCGCTTGCAGTGAGGGAGCTGACGCCATTGGTCCCTGGGCCGTATGTTGACTCAACGTGCAGTGAAGGACATGCAGGTAGTGCAGGGCAGGAGGCCTAATGGTTCCATTGGTAGTGTTTTGAGATGGGCAGGTGTACGTACAGTACATGTAGTTCATGGGTTGTAGTGTGAGGGTTGGCATCTCCACTGGCATCATATACCTACTGACCCCAGCTTGTGTGGGCACCCCTGCTGGCATTGATCGAATGCAGGGTCTGGTAACCCCATCTGTAACAGAGCTGGTGGCTCCACTACTTGCAGTGTGGAGTGTGGAGGCATTTACATTTAATGGAAATTCACTTGCATCGTGCGGCTGTTGAGTTCACTTGCAGTGATCAATGGGGGATGGTGGTTTTGATGTGTGACCATTGGCCCCTTGAACTTGCAGTGAATGGTCACTGGTATGGACTGTACTTGTAGTGTGTGGGGGCTGCTAAGTGAGGGTGAAATGGTTCCATAGATAGTGGGGGCATGTGTGGCTCCAGTTCGTGGCTCCCTAAAATTGTGCGGGGTGCCATTTCCACTTGCAGTGTGACTCCATCCACCAGTATGCATTATTGTGGGACCCCCCAATGACCCCGGGGAGTTTAGCAGCTGGTGGCTTTCCTGCTGGCAGTCTGATAACTCCATCTGGAATATGGCTCCAATGGTGCTAACTGGAATGCAGTGTGGGCTTTTAAGTTCACTTGCATTAATAGTTACAATGTTACCGTCTGTTTGCAGTGAGGGAGCTGACCCCATTTGTCCCTGAGCCGTTGACTCTACTTGCAGTGAAGGACTAGTAGTGGGCAGGAGGGCCGTGGGGGGCTGGTCCCAGTTTGTGGGGCACTTGCAGTGAAAGGGCGGGTGTACGTTCAGTGCATATGTAGTTCATGGCTTCCCCTGAAATTTGGGGACTGCTTAATCGCTTGTAGTGTGATGGCTGGCATCTCCATTGGCATCATACCTACATGTACATTGTATTGACCCCAGCTTGTGTGGGCACCCCTGCTGGCAGTGCAGGGTCTGGTAACCCCATCTGTAAGAGAGATGGTGGCTCCAGTACTTGCAGTGTGCGGGAGGTATTAAATGTTAGTTCACTTGTATCGTGTGGCTATTAAGTTCACTAGCATTAATGGTCCAATGATACTGTCCACTTGCAGTGAGGGAGCTGACCCCATTGGTCCAGATGGCTGGTCTCAGTGTGTGGAGCACTTGCAGTGTAGGCTTATGGTTTCACTGTTTGGAGAGGGGCGGGTGTATGTACAGTACTTTATGGGGACTACTTGTAGAGTGAGGGCGGCATCTCCACTGGCATCTATTGACCCCTGCATGTGAGGGCTCCCCTACTGGCAGTGCAGGGTCTGGTAACCACATCCGTAAGAGAGCTGGTGGGGAGGTATTATTTTGAAAGTTTGCAAGGCTGTAGTGATGGGGACTGGTGGTTTTGCTGTGTGGGGATGGCGCCAATGGTCCCTTGAACTTGCAGAGAATAATCAATAGTGGGGGTGGGGAGGGGAGGGGGCTGGACCAATGGGGTTCTGCTTACATGTACATGTAAGGCCATTTGCAGTGAGGGCTAATACATGTAGTTCCACTGGTAGTGTTGGGAGGGGGCATGTGTGACTTCCCTTGGTACATGTACATGTAGTTCATGGCTGCCCTGAAATTGTGAGGGCTGCCAACTCCATTTGCAGGGAGAGGGTTAGTATAAGTATCTCTACTTGTACTGTGGAGGCTGACCCCATTGGTTAGTTGGTAGCTCCTGTGTAGGGTCTGATATGGGCGGGTGGTTCCCTAGGTAGTGCGGGTTGGTGGCTCTGCATTGCATCTGTTGGTTTTGCAGGGCTGCTGTCTGGACTTGCAATGGCCCATATGTGGGGGGCGGGGCCGGTGGTGATTTAGCGGCTGTTTACTTCCTACAACCACCATCGTCAGTGGTACGACCGCCGTCACTACCGTTCTCGATCTCCCCATCCTCATCGAAAGTATCTTGAATATCTCGTCGTAACCGTACCGGCTCGAACTCGTCCGCCGATTGAACCTCTTACGAGCTTGTCTTCAGTGGACGTCGCTATGCATATCGTTTATCTACACAGATAATAACGAATATCAACTGTGACAGGGGCGATAGATTAAATACTTACCCAGCTAGCTAGCTAGCGCAGTATACATAGGTGTGGCTATAAGTTATCCAAGTCTCAGCCCACAGGAAGTAGTTGCATATTCATGTAATTTGGTATGGAAGCGGTTCACGCACGTACAACGGCGCAATTCGAGCGGGAAACGTGTACCAACTTTGCGCCGCTGTATCTCCGTAACGGATGACATAAAAATTAACGAACAGAACAAATCGATAGGTATATGACCTCTCTACCTACAAACCGAATTTGAAGCGAATTGATTACTCCTACCTAAAGTTATGGTGGGTTAGAACCCGGTGGGGTATCGAACGTTGCAATACTGGCACGGAGCAAGTGCAAGGCCCCAAAATGTATTTTACTATAGAGCAATGGTGTAGTATGAAGTGTTGAAAATAGGAAGTTAATATCGTTTATCGTTCGGGAGTTATAGCGATTCAAACGCGAGGCATTTTTATAACTTTATATTTATATATGCGAAGTATCATTTTCTCGGAAACTGTCCCATATATATATATATATGGGACAGTTCACGACAAAATGAGCCTTCGTATATATATATAAAATGTTATAAAATTCCCTTATGTTTGAATCGCTATAACTTCTGAACGGTAAAAGCTATCGACTTCGTATTTTCAACACTTCATACTACACCGTTTCTCTATTTTAAAATCCATTTTGGAGTCTTGCACTTGCTCCGTGCCAGTATTGCAATGTTCGATACCCCACCGGGTTCACACCCGCCATAACTTTAGGTAGGAGTAATGAAATCGCTTCAAATTCGGTTTGTAGGTAGAGAGGTCCTATACCTATCGATTTGTTCTGTTCGTTAATTTTTATGTCATCCGTTACGGAGATACAGCGGCGCAAAGTTGGTACACGTTTCCCGCTCGAATCGCGCCGTTGGACGTGCGAGGCCCGCTTCCATTCATCAAAGCACATGAAATGCAACTACTTCCTGTGGGCCGAGACTTTGATAACTTATAGCCACACCCATACTGCGCTAGCTAGATCTGATGGGTAAGTATTTAATGTATCGTCCCTGTCACAGTTGTTATTCGTTATCTCCTATGTAGATAACGGATATGGCGACGTCCACTGAAGACAACACACTCGCAAGAGTTTCAATCGGCGGACGAGTTTGAGCGATACGGATACGACGATCGATATTCAAGATACATTCGACGAGGTGGGGAGATTGAGAACGGTAGTGACGGCGGTTATACTACTGACGATGGTGGTTGTAGGGAGTAAGCAGCCCCTAAATGACTAAGAGCCAGCAGCCCTAGTCTCGTACCCAGACCCTGATTCCCACAGCTGCGGATGGACACCAGCCCCACCCCCACATATTCCTCGCTACATTGCAAGTCCAGACAGCAGCCCCGCATAACCAACAGCAGACGCCACCAACCCGCACTACCTATGGAACCACCTGCCCATATCAGACCCTTATACACACGAGCCACAAACTAACCAATGGGGTCAGCCTCCACAATAGTATACCAGTGGAGACACTGCTATCCCTCTTGCTGCAAATGGAGTTGGCAGCCCCCACAATTTCAATCAAGGGAAGCCACACATCCCAATGAATGGACTTACAGCAGAACCTAGCTGACTGTGTCCGGCAGTGTGGCCAGGATGTCACTTGTGTGTCACAGCTGTACCAGGACTGGAATGCCTTCTTGGGCCAGTGGTTTGGTCCTCTGGTTGGCCTAGGACACTACCGCACATTTGAGTTTGATCAAGACCACCCTGGTGTCGTGAGGATGGAGACCTTGCCATGGGACACAAACCCCACCGAGGTAACCATGCTGAGGGCTGGAGTGGCCATAAAGGACATTAGGCTTATCAGAGCCAAGTGATGCCACCTGTTATTACCCCCAAGTGGATTGTCCCTGACACGGTCACTGTACCTGTACGAGAAGGTGAGGGAATACGTTCGTGACCCCAAGAAAAGGGACAAGGTGTGTCCAAAGCCTTCACAAAGCTCAGAGGCCAACTCTTCCTATACATGCGGTAATGCTTCATCCCATGCAGTAGCAAAAAATGACAAACCAAGACCTTCCTCACTTACCTACTGTTGAGGGTCATAAGTATGCAGATGACACTCACAGTGAATTGCAAGGTGAAGGCAATAGCTGTGTTTCTGGCAGGAGGAAATGCAGACCCAGGTCTGAACTAATCCTTGCCTACCAATGCACTGTACATGTATGTGGCAAGAAGTATGCCAGTAGCCAGGCCCCCTGTCCCTGCACAAAAAGAACACTCACAAGCAGCCTGCTGTTCCAGGTGACGAACACGGATTCCAGTGTCGACAAAGGAAGCCAGGGTCCACCCAAGCGCAGGCCGCGAGGCGTACGCTAAAATCTGAAATTGACAGGCCATTTTCCTGTTCGGTGTGTGGCAAGACGTACAGCACCCCAGCCGCACTGTATACTTACAACAAGACCAACAATGGTTCATGACAAATGAACCATATTGTGAGATGCATGCTTTTTATATAGTTTAAGGTCACCTCTGCAGTGTACACCATACATCTGTGTCGTTAAGGGGTTAACTCTGTATACCATACATCTGTGTCATCAAGGGGTTACCTGTACACCATGCATCTGTGTTGTTAAGGGGTTACCTCTGTACACTTTGTGTATGTGTTGTTAAGGTATCACCTGTACACCATACATCTGTGTCATCAAGCGGTTACCTGTACACCATGCATCTGTGTCGTACCTCTGTATACCTTATGTATGTGTTGTTAAGGGGTCACCTGTACACTGTACATCTGTGTTGTTAAGGGGTTACCTCTGTAAACCTTATGTATGTGTCGTTAAGGGATTACCTCTGTACACCATACATCTGTGTCATCAAGCGGTTACCTGTACACCATACATCTGTGTCGTACCTCTGTATACCTTATGTATGTGTTGTTAAGGGGTCACCTGTACACTGTACATCTGTGTTGTTAAGGGGTTACCTCTGTAAACCTTATGTGTGTCGTTAAGGGATTACCTCTGTACACCATACATCTGTGTCATCAAGGGGTTACCTGTACACCATACATCTGTGTCGTTAAGGGGTTACCTTTATACACCTTATGTATGTGTTGTTAAGGGGTTACCTCTTGTGTGTACCCCATACATCTGCGTCATCAAGGGGGTACCTGTACACCATACATCGGTGTGGTACCTCTGTATACCTTATGTATGTGTTGTTAAGGGGTTACCTGTACACCATACATCTGTGTCGTTAAGGGGTTAATTCTGTATACCTTATGTATGTGTTGTTAAGGGGTCACCTGTACACCATACATCTGTGTCATCAAGGGGTTACCTGTACACCATACATCTGTGTCGTTAAGGGGTTACCTTTATACACCTTATGTATGTGTTGTTAAGGGGTTACCTCTTGTGTGTACCCCATACATCTGCGTCATCAAGGGGTTACCTGTACACCATACATCTGTGTCATCAAGGGGGTACCTGTACACCATACATCTGTGTCGTACCTCTGTATACCTTATGTATGTGTTGTTAAGGGGTCACCTGTACACTGTACATCTGTGTCGTTAAGGGGTTACCTCTGTAAACCTTATGTATGTGTCGTTAAGGGATTACCTCTGTACACCATACATCTGTGTCATCAAGGGGTTACCTGTACACCATACATCTGTGTCGTTAAGGGGTTACCTTTATACACCTTATGTATGTGTTGTTAAGGGGTTACCTCTTGTGTGTACCCTATACATCTGCGTCATCAAGGGGGTACCTGTACACCATACATCTGTGTCGTTAAGAGGATACCTCTGTAAACCTTATGTATGTGTCGTTAAGGGGTTACCTCTGTACACCATACATCTGTGTCATCAAGGGGTTACCTGTACACCATACATCTGTGTCGTTAAAGGGTTACCTCTGTACACCTTATGTATGTGTTGTTAAGGGGTTACCTCTTGTGTGTACCCCATACATCTGTGTCATCAAGGGGTTACCTGTACACCATACATTGGTGTGGTACCTCTGTATACCTTATGTATGTGTCGTTAAGGGGTTACTTGTACACCATACATCTGTGTCGTTGAGGGGTTAATTCTGTATACCTTATGTATGTGTTGTTAAGGGGTCACCTGTACACTGTACATCTGTGTCGTTAAGGGGTTACCTCTGTACACCATACATCTTTGTCATCAAGGGGTTACCTGTACACCATACATCTGTGTCGTTAAGGGGTTACCTCTGTAAACCTTATGTATGTGTCGTTAAGGGATTACCTCTGTACACCATACATCTGTGTCATCAAGGGGTTACCTGTACACCATACATCTGTGTCGTTAAGGGGTTACCTCTGTACACTTTGTGTATGTGTTGTTAAGGTATCACCTGTACTCCATACATCTGTGTCATCAAGGGGTTACCTGTACACCATACATCTGTGTCGTTAAGGGGATACCTCTGTACACCTTATGTATGTGTTATTAAGGGGTCACCTGTACACCATACATCTGTGTCGTTAAGGGGTTACCTCTGTACATCTTATGTATGTGTCATTAAGGGGTAACCTGTACACCATACATCTGTGTCGTTAAGGGTTTTTTACTTTTCACGTAGTGGTGATGTAATCCATCTGATGCTGTGAAAATCTAAGTCTGGGTACGAGACTAGTAATGACAGTGGTCCCATTTACATCCTGTACTTGTGTCTGCTGTGGGATCAAATCCATGGTCCCATTTACATCCTGTATGTGTATCTATTGTGTGGTCAAATCCATGGTCCCATTTACACCTTGTACTTGTGTCTGTTGTGGGGTCAAATGCATGATCCTATTTACACCCTGTACTTGAGTCTGTTTTAGGGTCAAATCTATGGTCCCATTTACACCCTAAACTTGTGTCTGTTGTGAAATCAAATCCATGGTTCCATTTACACCCTGCATGTACTTGTGATCAAATCCATGGTCTCATTTACACCGTGTTCTTGTGTCTATTGTGGGATATTTGTGGGATCAAATCCATTGTCCGATTTACACCCTGTACTTGTGTCTGTTGTGGGGTCAAACGCATGATCCTATTTACACCCTGTACTTGAGTCTGTTTTAGAGTCAAATCTATGGTCCCATTTACACCCTAAACTTGTGCCTGTTGTGAGATCAAATCCATGGTTCCATTTACACCCTGCATGTACTTGTGATCAAATCCATGATCTCATTTACACCCTGTAAGATCAGAACACATGAGATGTATACGCGATTTATCTGCCAGTGACTAACATGCCAGTATGCATAGCTAAATAACCCATTGCTTAACCCAGCTAGCTACCTTCTTTCCTACCCCTTCCCCTCGCGATCTTTAAATATCCTAACACTCAGTGTTGCTTATGAGTACTACCTATTGAGGGCCCAGAATAGCTAACACTCTTTTCATTGCTTAACACAGGCTTCCTTCATTCCTACCCCTTCCTGTCCCCTCTGAATCCTTGAATCTTACCATACAATTCTGTGTTCGATGTGCGAGTTTTGCTTATGAGTACTACCTGTTGGGGGCCAAGCGTGTCCCCTCTCGATTGTTCAATCTTAACATGAAATTCTCTGTGTTTGATGTGTAAGTGTGGCTTATGAGTATCACCTGTTGAGGGAACCCTCTTTTCACGCTTCCTTCTTTGCTACCCCTTCCCCTCTCGATCTTTCAATATCCTACCATGCAATTCTCTGTGAGTGGTGCTTATGAGTACTACCTGTTGAGGGCCCAATGTAGGTAACCCTCTTTTCATTGCTTAACCCGAGCTTCTTTCTTCCTCCTCGCTGTCCCCTCTCAATCTTTAAATATCCTACCATGCAACTCTCTATGTTTGCTGTGTGAGTGTTGCTTATGAGTACTTCATGTTGAGGGCCCAGTATGGCTAACCCTCTTTTGGTTGCTTAACATGTACAGGCTTCCTTCTTTCCTATCTCTTCCTGTCCCCTCTCAATCCTCCATACAGTTCGCTGTGTTTGATGTGTGAATGTTGCTTATAAGTACTAGTACTTGTTGAAGGCCCAGTAGAGTCAACCCTCTTTTCATTGCTTAACCCAGGCCTCTTTCTTCCGTACTCCTCTCAATCCTTCAGTCCTTTCATGCATGCACCACATAAACTGCCCATGAACATGGCAGCATTACTATCATACACCTAGTAGAGTTTGTTCTGGACTGCAGTATGTGGATTTGCCTTCATCCACAGTTTGACCAAGGTCTGAATAAGAGAGACAGAATGTAGGGGGTGCACTGTTTGTTCTTGAATACATTTACATGTAAACCCTAGGACCATGTGCATGAATAATGCATCTCATTGTTTAGTGTAGCTAATTTTTCATTCCTAAACCAACAGTTTAGGTAACTAATTAAATATTGGTGCATGGACCATGGCATACTCATTGCTAAAAGGAATTGATCTTGATTTATGCTGGATGCTGCAAGACCAATATTTGGAAGATGGAGCACCTGCCCACTGTTTATAGGAGTAAGAGGACGAAGAGCAGTAGCCAGCATGAAGTACCGATCTGATGCCCGTAGATTTTTTTTTGGCTGTGACCCAACTCTCAAGTCAATGACCCTGCAAGACCTGCAGCTGGTTATCACCAACCCAGCCATGATCAGGAGAGCAACATCATAGATCTGGAACTAAAAACTCAATGGCAATTATGGACTGTAACTGGAATATTACATAGCTATATTTTAGTGATGAAAGAATGCTTTCCAAAAGCACACATAACAGAAAGAGGAAGGGAGGGGGAGTGAGTGAGTGAGTGAGTGAATGAGTGAGTGAGTGAGTTAGTGAGTGAGTGAGTGAGTGAGTGAGTGAGTGAGTGAGTGAGTGAGTGAGTGAGTGAGTGAGTGAGTGAGTGAGTGAGTGAGTGAGTGAGTGAGTGAGTGAGTGAGTGAGTGAGGGAGGGAGGGAGGGAGGGAGGGAGGGGGAGTGAGTGAGTGAGTTGCATGGTAGGATATTGAAAGATCGAGAGGGGAAGGGGTAGGAAAGAAGGAAGCCTGAGTTAAGCATGAAAAGAGGGTTCCCTCAACAGGTGGTACTCATAAGCAACACTTACACATGAAACACAGAAAATTCCATGTTAGGATTGAACAATCAAGAGGGGACACGCTGGGCCCCCAACAGGTAGTTCTCATAAGCAAAATTCACACATCAAACACAGAGAATTGTATGGTAAGGTTAAAGGATCGAGAGGGGACAGGAAGGGGTAGGTTTAGAAGTTAGCCTGTGTTAGGCAATGAAAAGAGGGTTAGCTATACTGGGCCCTCAGCCCACACATCAAACACACAAGGTTGCACGGTAGGACAGGAAGGGGTAGCTTTAGAAGGTAGCCTGTGTTATAGCAGGGTGATTTAGCTATGCATACTGGAGCATTAGTAACACTGACAGATAACTCTGAATCACGTATACATCTCATGTGTTCTGATCTTTAAAAACTGAACTTGTTATGAAAAGACAATTGTCTAGTCTTGTGATCGATTCATTAGAAGCACACATGTATGTGGATTGCTGTCGAGTATTAGGTATTTGTGTATGTGCATGGTATAGCAATGCTCCTACAAATTTTAAAGAGCATGAGTGATTAGGTACAGAGAGGTGCATGGAATGATTGAAGGATTGAGAGGGGACAGGGTAGGAAAGGATAAAAGCCTGGCTAGTCTATGAAACAAGGGTTAGCCATGCATGCTAGTGTGTTATAAGCCCTCAACAGTTACTCATACGTAACACTCACCCCCATCTCTACCGATTTTTAACTCAACTTGTAATCAAAAGGCAATGTCTAGTGATTGATTCACTATAGTCCTATTGGAATGCACACTCTTATGGAATGGTGTCAGGTATTGTGTATTAGCAATCTGTGCATGGGCATATCAAAGAACTCAAAAGTGTAGGAGTAATGTGGATTAGGTACAGAGAGATGCATGGAAGGATAGAATAATGTAGAGGAGACAGCTAGACCTCAGCATGCATGTGGAGTGGAACCTTCAACTGGAGCCGACCCCAAATACTGGGGCCAGCCACAATGGCCTTCTATCCTAGCCCCACACAGCTCCTCACTGCAAATGCAAATGAAGCCACTACCTATGAAACCATTATCCCCCACACTACAAGAGGACTTACTGGTAGGGGAACCATCGTGGAGCTACCATCTCGCATTGGACAAATGGGGATACCACCACTGGAGCAGCCTCCATTTGTAGAGTGTACCTGCCTACATTTTTCTCTTCACACATTTTGTGTTGTAGATCTACATGTAGATCTGAACTACTATAGACATGTACATGTACAGAGTAAAATTTATCTGGTGTGAAGCCATGCTGTTAGTGGTGAATATGGTTACCTGCCCTATCGGTACTGATTGCGGTGGGTCTGCACCCGTGGTTGGTGTATTTAGACAACCAAGGCTTGCAGAGGGCGTTTTGCCTACTGGGAACTACATAGGCCTACTGTACTGTACGCGAGTAGCAAAATATGGAAGTGCCATTTTAAATTGCATGCACAGTCACAGCTACAATGTGGCACGATGAAGACATCAGAATTCATGACCACACAAGTGGAGTTAATAGACCCTACAAATTTAATGGATTCATCAACTACGTTATACCTAGCCCTAGGCTGGTGTTTCTGCAAAAATGTATGTGCGCGGGTAGTGTATAGTGGCCGTGGGGCACAGGTGAAACTGGGTTACACTGGTAATGTCTGGTGACATCTCTGAAAGTGTAGGGTCTACTAACTCCACTTGTGTGATCATGAATTCTGATGTCTTCATCGTGCCACATTGTAGCTGTGACTGTGCATGCAATTTATGTGACATTCAAAATGGCACTTACATGTTTTGCTACTAGTTCTCAGTACATGTAGGCAAAACGCCCTCTGCAAGCCTTGGTTGTCTATTACACCAACCACGGGTGCAGACCCACCGCAATCAGTACCGATAGGGCAGGTAACCATATTCACCACTAACAACATGGCTTCACACCAGATAAGATTTACTCTGTACATGCACAAAACACGTAGATCTACATGTCTACAGTAGTTCAGATCTACATGTACAACACAAAATGTGTGAAGAGAAAAACGTAGGCATGTACACTCTACAAATGGAGGCTGCTCCAGTGGTGGTATCCCCATTTGTCCAATGCGGGCTGGTAGCTCCACGATGGTTCCCCTACCAGTAAGTCCTCTTGTAGTGTGGGGGATAATGGTTTCATATGTAGTGGCTTCATTTGCATTTGCAGTGAGGAGCTATGTGGGGCTAGGATAGAAGGCCATTGTGGTTGGCCCCAGTGTTTGGGGCTGGCTGCAGTTCAAGGTTCCACTCCACATGCTGAGGTCTAGCTGTCTCGACCCCATTCAACCCTGGTAATGTGGCAGCTGGCAGCTCTCCGGCCTGTTGGTAGTATGATTACACCATATGTAAGAGGGGTGTTTAGGGGTGGGTGGGAGGGCTGGTCGTGTGGGGACTGAGAGTGCTATTGAGTAGGGGATGGCCTGGGCCTCGGATACAACTTGCAGTAGAGGAGGATAGGTAGTGGGAGATAGGGCCATGGGGATGAATGGGGCATGTGTGAATCCAGTTGATGGCTCCTCTAATATTGTGGGGGGTGCCGATTCCTATCGCAGTGTGAGAGCTGCATTATTGTCGTGGGGACCCCCAATGACCCTGTAGGATTTTTTAGCACCTGATTGCTCCCTTGCTGACAGTCTGATAACTCCACCTGCAATTGCTCCATGCACTGGTGCTAACTGTCTGGATATGTAGTGTGGGGCTATTAAGTCAACTTGCATTAATGGTTCTGTCCACTAGCAGTGAGGGAGCTGACCTGATTGGACCCTGGGCCATTACAGGGTGTAAATGGGACCAATGCATTGACCGCACAACAGACACACATACATGTACAGAGTGTAAATGAGACAATAGATTTGATCCTAAAACAGACTCAAGTACAGGGTATAAATGGGAACATGGATTTGATCACAAGTACAGGGTGTAAATCAGACCATGAATTTCATCCCACAACAGACAAAAGTACAGGGTGTAAATGGGACCAATGAATTGACCCCACAACAGACAAAAGTACAGGGTGAAAATGGGACCAATGAATTGACCCCACAACAGACACAAGTACAGGGTGTAAATGGAACCATGGATTTGACCCCACAACAGACACAAGAACAGGGTGTAAATGGGACCATGGATTTTACCCCACAACAGATACAAGTACAGGGTGTAAATGGGACCATGGATATGACCCCACAACAGACAAATGTACAGGGTGTAAATGGGACCAATGAATTGACCCCACAACAGACACAAGAACAGGGTGTAAATGAGACCATGGATTTGATCACAAGTACAGGGTGTAAATAGAACCATGGATTTGAGTCATTACAACAGACACAAGTACAGGGTGTAAATGGGAGCATGGATTTGACCCTAAAACAGACTCAAGTGCAGGATGTAAATGGGATCATGCATTTGACCCCACAACAGACACAAGTACAGGGTGTAAATGGGACCATGGATTTGACCCCACAAAGATACACCTACAGTGTGTAAATGGGACCATGGATTTGACTCCAAAATACACACATACAGGATGTAAATGGGACCATGGATTTGATCCCACAGCAGACACTAGTAAAGGGTGTAAATGGGACCACTGTCGTTACTAGTCTTGTACCCAGACTTAGATTTTCACAGCATCGGATGGATTACATCACCACTACGTGAAAAGTAAAAAATCCTTAACGACACAGATGTATGGTGTACAGGTAACCCCTTAATGACACATACATAAGATGTACAGAGGTAACCCCTTAACGATACAGATGTATGGTGTACAGGTGACCCCTAAACAACACATACAAAAGGTGTACAGAGGTATCCCCTTAACGACACAGATGTACAGTGTACAGGTGACCCCTTAACAACACATACATAAGGTATACAGAGGTACGACACAGATGTATGGTGTACAGGTACCCCCTTGATGACACAGATGTATGGTGTACAGGTGACCCCTAAACAACACATACAAAAGGTGTACAGAGGTATCCCCTTAACGACACAGATGTACAGTGTACAGGTGACCTCTTAACAACACATACATAAGGTATACAGAGGTACGACACAGATGTATGGTGTACAGGTACCCCCTTGATGACACAGATGTATGGTGTACAGGTGATACCTTAACAACACATACACAAAGTGTACAGAGGTAACCCCTTAACGACATAGATGCATGGTGTACAGGTAACCCCTTGATGACACAGATGTATGGTATACAGAGTTAACCACTTAACGACACAGATGTACAGTGTACAGGTAACCCCTTAATGACACATACATAAGATGTACAGAGGTAACCCCTTAACGACACAGGTGTATGGTGTACAGGTGACCCCTTAACAACACATACATAAGGTGTACAGAGGTATCCCCTTAACGACACAGATGTATGGTGTACAGAGGTAAACCCTTAACAACACATACATAAGGTTTACAGAGGTATCCCCTTAACGACACAGATGTATGGTGTACAGGTAACCCCTTGATGACGCAGATGTATGGGGTACACACAAGAGGTAACCCCTTAACAACACATACATAAGGTGTATAAAGGTAACCCCCTAACGACACAGATGTATGGTGTACAGGTAACCCCTTGATGACACAGATGTATGGTGTACAGAGGTAATCCCTTAACGACACATACATAAGGTTTACAGAGGTAACCCCTTAACGACACAGATGTACAGTGTACAGGTGACCCCTTAGCAACACATACATAAGGTATACAGAGGTACGACACAGATGTATGGTGTACAGGTAACCGCTTGATGACACAGATGTATGGTGTACAGGTGATACCTTAACAACACATACACAATAGGTACAGAGGTAACCCCTTAAAAACACAGATGCATGGTGTACAGGTAACCTCTTGATGACACAGATGCATGGTGTACAGGTGATACCTTAACAACACATACACAAAGTGTACAGAGGTAACCCCTTAACAACACAGATGCATGGTGTACAGGTAACCCCTTGATGACACAGATGTATGGTGTACAGGTGATACCTTAACAACACATACACAAAGTGTACAGAGGTAACCCCTTAACAACACAGGTGCATGGTGTACAGGTAACCCCTTGATGACACAGATGTATGGTGTACAGGTGATACCTTAACAACACATACACAAAGTGTACAGAGGTAACCCCTTAACAACACAGATGCATGGTGTACAGGTAACCACTTGATGACACAGATGTATGGTATACAGAGTTAACCCCTTAACAACACATACACAAAGTGTACAGAGGTAACCCCTTAACAACACAGATGCATGGTGTACAGGTAACCACTTGATGACACAGATGTATGGTATACAGAGTTAACCCCTTAACGACACAGATGTATGGTGTACACTGCAGAGGTGACCTTAAACTATATAAAAAGCATGCATCTCACAATATGGTTCATTTGTCATGAACCATTGTTGGTCTTGTTGTAAGTATACAGTGCGGCTGGGGTGCTGTACGTCATGCCACACACCGAACAGGAAAATGGCCTGTCAATTTCAGATTTTAGCGTACGCCTCGCGGCCTGCGCTTGGGTGGACCCTGGCTTCCTTTGTCGACACTGGAATCCGTGTTCGTCACCTGGAACAGCAGGCTGCTTGTGAGTGTTCTTTTTGTGCAGGGACAGGGGGCCTGGCTACTGGCATACTTCTTGCCACATACATGTACAGTGCATTGGTAGGCAAGGATTAGTTCAGACCTGGGTCTGCATTTCCTCCTGCCAGAAACACAGCTATTGCCTTCACCTTGCAATTCACTGTGAGTGTCATCTGCATACTTATGACCCTCAACAGTAGGTAAGTGAGGAAGGTCTTGGTTTGTCATTTTTTGCTACTGCATGGGATGAAGCATTACCGCATGTATAGGAAGAGTTGGCCTCTGAGCTTTGTGAAGGCTTTGGACACACCTTGTCCCTTTTCTTGGGGTCACGAACGTATTCCCTCACCTTCTCGTACAGGTACAGTGACCGTGTCAGGGACAATCCACTTGGGGGTAATAACAGGTGGCATCACTTGGCTCTGATAAGCCTAATGTCCTTTATGGCCACTCCAGCCCTCAGCATGGTTACCTCGGTGGGGTTTGTGTCCCATGGCAAGGTCTCCATCCTCACGACACCAGGGTGGTCTTGATCAAACTCAAATGTGCGGTAGTGTCCTAGGCCAACCAGAGGACCAAACCACTGGCCCAAGAAGGCATTCCAGTCCTGGTACAGCTGTGACACACAAGTGACATCCTGGCCACACTGCCGGACACAGTCAGCTAGGTTCTGCTGTAAGTCCATTCATTGGGATGTGTGGCTTCCCTTGATTGAAATTGTGGGGGCTGCCAACTCCATTTGCAGCAAGAGGGATAGCAGTGTCTCCACTGGTATACTATTGTGGAGGCTGACCCCATTGGTTAGTTTGTGGCTCGTGTGTATAAGGGTCTGATATGGGCAGGTGGTTCCATAGGTAGTGCGGGTTGGTGGCGTCTGCTGTTGGTTATGCGGGGCTGCTGTCTGGACTTGCAATGTAGCGAGGAATATGTGGGGGTGGGGCTGGTGTCCATCCGCAGCTGTGGGAATCAGGGTCTGGGTACGAGACTAGGGCTGCTGGCTCTTAGTCATTTAGGGGCTGCTTACTCCCTACAACCACCATCGTCAGTAGTATAACCGCCGTCACTACCGTTCTCAATCTCCCCACCTCGTCGAATGTATCTTGAATATCGATCGTCGTATCCGTATCGCTCAAACTCGTCCGCCGATTGAAACTCTTGCGAGTGTGTTGTCTTCAGTGGACGTCGCCATATCCGTTATCTACATAGGAGATAACGAATAACAACTGTGACAGGGACGATACATTAAATACTTACCCATCAGATCTAGCTAGCGCAGTATGGGTGTGGCTATAAGTTATCAAAGTCTCGGCCCACAGGAAGTAGTTGCATTTCATGTGCTTTGATGAATGGAAGCGGGCCTCGCACGTCCAACGGCGCGATTCGAGCGGGAAACGTGTACCAACTTTGCGCCGCTGTATCTCCGTAACGGATGACATAAAAATTAACGAACAGAACAAATCGATAGGTATAGGACCTCTCTACCTACAAACCGAATTTGAAGCGATTTCATTACTCCTACCTAAAGTTATGGCGGGTGTGAACCCGGTGGGGTATCGAACATTGCAATACTGGCACGGAGCAAGTGCAAGACTCCAAAATGGATTTTAAAATAGAGAAACGGTGTAGTATGAAGTGTTGAAAATAGGAAGTCGATAGCTTTTACCGTTCAGAAGTTATAGCGATTCAAACATAAGGGAATTTTATAACATTTTATATATATATACGAAGGCTCATTTTGTCGTGAACTGTCCCATATATGGAACGTTCTATGCGATTTTGATGCTTGTGAATTTATATATATAACATCCAATTCAAAGCGCTATATCTTCCACACGGTTTGAGCTCTTGACTTCCTATTTTCAGCACTTCATACTACACCATTTCTGTATGCTAAAATATAATTTGGGGTCTTGCACTTACTCCGTGCCAGTATTGCAACGTCCGATACCCCACCGGGTTCAAACCCACCATAACTTTCGGTAGGAGTAATCAAATCGCTTCAAATTCGGTTTGTAGGTAGGGAGGTCCTATACCTATTGATTTGTTCTGTTCGTTAATTTTCATGCCATCCGTTACGGAGAAACAGCTGTGCAAAGTAAGTACACGTTTCCCGCTCGAATCGCGCCTTTATATGTGCACGGAACAGTTTCCATTCTCCGGAGTGCATGAATATTCAACTATTTAGGGCGTGATAACCACACCTATAAGGTCACCAAACAAACGGGCGGCTGAATTGTAGTGCTTGTTAGTATAAACTTACGGTTGTTTTTCGGTGTAGATAAACGATATGGTGACGTATAACACGAGTGAACGCGAGCTCGTCGAGTTTCACTGAATCAGTCGGCGGATGAGTTCGAACTGTACGAATACGACGATCGATATTCAAGATACATTGGACGAGGATGGAGAGATTGAGAAAGGTAGTGATGGCGGTCGTACCACTAAAGATGGTGGTTGTGTTAGTGATAGGGAGTGAGCAGCCCCTAAATTACCAAAAGAGCCACCAGCCCCACCCCCACATAGCCAGGGGCTAATGGGGCTCGGCCCTTCACTGCAAGTTCCCTCAGCAGCCCTGGGGCCAAAGAGGCCATCCCCACACAGCAGAACCACAAGCCCCCTTACTGCAAGTGCACGCTATATACCTTTGGAACCATTAAGCCCCATGCTGCAATTTAAATTATTAATAATAGCCTCACATTCCAAATAGTGGAGCCAACAAGAGGAATTAACAGGCCCAATAATTCTAGCAAGGGAGCCACCAGCTAACCTGGTCAATTGAGCTAGCGTCCACAATGCCAGTGGAGACACAGCCCTCTCTCAGATAGATCATCAGACCTCCACACTGCCAGCAGGGATTAGCCCCCACAATAATGCCAGGGAGATGCCAGCCCTCAGGCTGCAAATGGAATCAGCATCCCCAACCATTTCAGGGGAGCCATGAACTACATGTACCAACAACATGTGATGACCTCACTAACAGATCAACCATTAGCCCTCATTCCACAAGTGGACTTAACAGGCCCCACACCCAGGGGCTAACTCCCCCCCCCCCCCCCCCCCCCCTTTCGTTCAATGCAAGTTGAGTCAGCTGGGACCCCCTACACAGTAGAACAACCAGCCCCCTCACCGCAAGCTCATGAACAATAGCAGTGGAACCTGTAAAGTCTACACTGCAACTGAACTTAATAGCCTCACACTGCAGTCAGCAGCCCAGGAACCATTCTTACAGAACACCCTCAGCTACCCAGGGCCAATGGGGTAGCCTCCACAGTGTCAGTCATGACGCCACCCCAATTTGAGTCAGCAGCCCCCACACAAACAAGGGCCTGTAAGGCCAGCTTCGCACAGTAGAACTACCAGCCCCTCTCTGCTCACTTCAAATGGAGCCACTAAACCCTCTACCAGTATACACTGCAAGTCCAGACAGCAGCCCACACCAGTGGAGCCCTCTCACAGATGGAGCCCAGCAAGGAAGTACCAGCTGCCACACAAACAGTGGTTAATCGAGCTCCCAGAATAATGCCAGTGGAGAAACCAGCCCTCGCACTGCAAATGGATTCAGCAACCCCAAAAATTTCAGGGGAGCCATGAACTACATGTATATGTACTTGCCCCCACTACCCGTCCTTCAATGAAAGAGGGGCCAATCAGCCAATGGGACAGTACAACCACCAACCCTCCTCATTGGTCAGGGGACATGTACCAGAACAACTTAACAGGCCCACCACACACTGGTGCCAGCCCTCGTCCCTCCCCCCCCCACCCCCCCTCTTCTCACTACCTGTCTTTTACTGCAAGTTGCGTCAGCAGACCAGGGGCCAATGGGGCCAAGAACTACCACTCCACCTCACTGCAATCACACACTACGTACCTTTGGAACCAACCAATAACCCAAGTGAAATCAATACTGCAAAACCTGACCCCCACACTACCAGCAAGGGAGCACCAGCTGCCACACAACCAGAGGATCAATGTGGCCCCCACTTAATGCCAGTGGAGAAGGCAGCCCTCACACTGCAAATGGAGTCAGTAACTCCATGCAACAATTTCAGGGGACATGAGCATGTACGCACATGTACCAATGGAATCACACATGCCCCACCAATGGAACCAGTGGAACGTTTAGCCCTCACAGCAAGTGAACTTATTATTTAGCAGTCCCCACAACACCCCCTCCCACTACCTGTCCTTCACTGAACGAGGGGGCTAATGGGACCATCCCCACACAGTACAACTACCAGCCTTCCTCATAGCAAGCCAATGGAACCATTAACTCCCAAGCTGCAATTGAACTTAATAACCTCACACTGCAAGTCCAGTCAAAAGCGCTGCACAACCAGTGGAGCCACCAGCCTTTCCACATATGGTGTTATTAAACCATTCACTGCCAGCAGGAGGGTCAATGGGGCCCCCTTAACAGTGCTCATTGACCCTGGTTCAAGATACATTGGTCAAGGATGATGGCGGTCGTACCACTGACGATGGTGGTTGTGTTAGTGACAGGGAGTG
>OX442420.1:9127649-9265918 GCA_949361645.1 Spongilla lacustris
TATGCATCAACCATACTATTGTATATAAATCAACCATAATATTGTATGTATATCAACCATAACATTGTATATATATCAACCACAATATTGTATATATATCAACCATAATATTGTATATGCATTAACCATAATACATCAACCATAATATTGTATATACATCAACCATAACATTAATCAATAAACACGTGCTTATTTGCACAGCAGGTACATACCTCTGAGGTCGGCACCATGAACCCCGTGAGGAAGTTCCCCTGCGAGGAGCTCTTAGGTCTCAGCTCCATGGTCAGGGGAACAGCAAAGCACAGAGAGGCACCGCCCCCGCGTTTAACACTTTGGTCATACAGCCTGGGGAGGAGGGGGACCAACATTAAGGGATATCTAGGGGTACACTTGACTAAAAGACAAGCAAAAATAATGGTTTGCATCAAGATGTAGTCTTACGGGGAGCAACAAAAAATATCACACTGGAAGGGGAGGAGGTTTACAATGGGGAGGGGTATATATGGGTGAGGGGGAGGGGTCCATATGGGGGAGGGGTCCTCATGGAAATGGCCCTATGGAAGGTCACATTTCTCTAATGTCCAGTAGCTTTACCAGTCAGGAAACGTTCCACCAGCAATGTACACACTTCCCATGCTACCAGCTGTGTAGGAAGTTCCAAGCTGCAAAAAAAGCCATGAAACCATCTTGTGGTGACAATTCATGCACATGTATAATATAATGTACATGTACATCAGACCACATCACACAGAGATCATCTCGATCCCAGACCCAAATGCATACCATCTCTACCCTCCCCAACCATCTCCTCCCCAGACCCATACCATCTCTACCCCACCATCTCCACCCCAGACCCATACCATCTCCTCCACAGACCTGTACCATCTCCTCCCCAGACCCATACCTGGCTGGAGGCAGAGGCAACCCATTGAGCGATGTACTTCATTCTGCTGGTGTGCACATTTGAGGCAATGGTCCAGGCTGCAAGGGGACGAGTGTAACAGGGGGGCCTTCAGATATGTAACAGGGGGGCCTTCAGATATGTAACAGGGGGGCCTTCAGATATGTAACAGGGGGGCCTTCAGATATGTAACAGGGAAGCCTTCAGATATGTAACAGGAGAGCCTTCAGATATGTAACAGGGGGGTCATCAGATATGTAACAGGGGGGCCATCAGATACATAACAGGGGGGCCTTCAGATATGTAACAGGGGGGCCTTCAGATATGTAACAGGGAAGCCTTCAGATATGTAACAGGGGAGCCTTCAGATATGTAACAGGGGGGTCATCAGATATGTAACAGGGGGGCCATCAGATATGTAACAGGGGGGCCTTCAGATATGTAACAGGGGGGCCTTCAGATATGTAACAGGGAAACCTTCAGATATGTAACAGGGAAGCCTTCAGATATGTAACAGGGAAGCCTTCAGATATTCATGTCCACTTGAACAAACACCCCATTGCACAGCACCTATCACCCCATCATCCAATCATGGTACCAAGATTCATGACAACTATAAATCACTGTCAACATTCCAAGGTTACATGTAAATCCCATAGGCATATATATACACATATACATGCAGATTTTATAGCTTATATACATTTTTTAGGTAAAGTCCCCCCCCCCCCCCCTCCACACACACGCAAACACATTGGAAATGTCTCGTGTTTTAAAAAGGAGTACCCAATAAATAATAACCATGAACCTGTTTACAAAATCACATTTGAGTATTTGAAATGATGAAAAAGATGTACACATAACCTGTTATGGTTACAGAGATACAACAATTTTGTTTATTTTTATTCATTGAGACATTTCATGTTACTTTATGGCACATGTATGTTATAGAGTGTTGTGTGCATCTGTGCACATGGATCTATCCCTATGCCCCTCCCCCATACCCCTCCCACCATTCTACATGCACCACCTTTCATGCACTAAGCCATGCAGGACACGCCCACCGCACCTGGTGGGTAGAGAACCTCCTGGTAGTATGAGTGGAAGTCGATGGCCCCAACCACTGGAGCGTGCCTGAGCAGGTAGCTGGTGATGGCCTTGGTTTCCAGCTCAGAGACAGCGTGGGGACCGCTGTACTGCTCGCTGCAGGGGTCCCCAGACCCATCAGACTGCCGCATGTGTGTCGGGTGCGTGCATGTGGGCGTGAAGACGTGCGTACGAGCAACGGGCATATGTACGTGTGCGTTGTGAGTGTGTGGTGGTGGGATTTGTGTGCAGTTAGAAGCAGTTAACATTAAGTACGGCAGGTTATACCCAATTGAGGATGACCCAATTGCACGTTACTGCATGAGGTGGTCTTAAGACACGCTGGAGAGTACACATTTGAACATGTACGGGCATGTGCGGAAGTACAACAGTTATGAACGTGATGTGCTGCCGGTGTATCATGTGATGTCATGTGAGGAAGCACATACCCGCCAAACAACAACAAAAAAAAAAAGACCCCGCCCCTTCCCATCCCATCTCAACACACATGCAGGCAAGCACATAGGAGGGGAGGGGAGGGGAGGGGAGGGAGGGGACTGACCACATTCCAATGAGAGTCAAAGTTCCTGTTCAGGTCGACGCCCACACATGCAGCACCCTCAACTGGAGCAACATTCTTTCTCCACAAGCGATACTTTGGGTAGTCTGACCAGGTCAGCTACACAGCAAGGTCACATATAACACTCACCAACATGGGCTGAACCAAGCCCATTTGAAACATACAGATTAACACACTTATTATACCAGTGTCCCTCCTCCTCCTTCTTCTCCCCCTCTTCCTCCTCCACCCCTCCTCCTCTCCCTCCTCCCCCTCCCCTTCCTCCTCCTCCTCCTCCTCCTCCTCCTCCTCCTCCTCCTCCTCCTCCTCCTCCTCCTCCTCCTCCTCCTCCTCCTCCTCCTCCTCCTCCTCCTCCTCCTCCTCCTCCTCCTCCTCCTCCTCCTCCTCCTCCTCCTCCCCTCCCCAACCATAGCAGGGCCCAGCCTTACCAGGTAGCCATCAGGATTAGCTACAGGGACGATGATGAATTCAAATTTCTCCAGAAGACCCAGCACCTGATGAAGTAACAATGACATCATTACACGTACCAACATGACATGATACAAACACACATTTTTAGAAACTGCTTGTTGGACTGGAATCACGACAAAAGAGGGCAAGTCCTAGTCGTGTTATTGATTGAGATGAGGCATATCTCCATGGCAACAGTAATACTGATATTTGACAATACCCTCATAAAAAGGTGTACACATGCATGGGTGTGATGCAGGCATAGCTCACCTGTGGGTCATCAGAGGAGGCCAAGAAGTGGGAGAGGAACATACACACAGGACCTGTGATCCACTCCCCTATAAGATGGGGGGGGGGGGGGTGGGGGTGGGGGGGGTGTAGGGTGGGAGGGGCATCAGAGGGTGTAAATGTGTGTGTGCAATATAAATGCACACACATGTACACACATATACACATATGCACATAACACATACACACACATGCACACACACATGCAAGTCTGGGTACCAGACCATTTGTAATTATTTATTAACTAGATACAGATAATAAGGACTCTACATACAGGGAATACTACCAGTATCATGATTTGATAACCATAATCATGATTATTATAATCATGTGTGCTGACAACAAGAAAATTCCCAGAACCAATGGGCAAAGAAACAAAAAACATCCTTTTCCATTACTATATTCAGCAATGCTAGGATTTGTGCTGTCGTGGTGATATTTGTAGGTGTTTGCAGCAAGTCTCTAACATGCTGTCTAAACCCTACACTTTTAGCGGGCGCTCGTCCATTAACAGCAGTTCAGCTTGCCTTTGTGTTAAAAAAAAAAAACCAGAGTACCTCTCTATTGCACTCACGCACTAACAAGAAACGCTAATTGGTTGCTATTTACGTAGTTGGAATCGTTATTGGAATGTTAATTATCGCATACCTGTAATCCGATTGGTAGTGCCCAAATTCCGGCCCTTGGTACAACTCAATGCACATAGAGTCTCCAGACCCCTTTATTATCTGTATCTAGTTAATCAATAATTATAAAGGGTCTGGTACCCAGACTAATGCACACACATGCACACACATGCATACACATGCACACATGCACACACACATGCACACACACACATGCACACACATGCACACATATGCACTACACATGTACACACACATGCACACATGCACTTGGTGGGAACACTACCAGTACATGTACAAGATCATGGAAACTTTAATTGTGTAAGTTATTATGTGTGCATATGTGCATATGTGCATATGTGCATATGTGCACATATGCACTTATGCAGTGTTATGTATATGGCTAAATTGCAAACAGTTATATTTATAAATTTGTAACAAAGGGGGCTTTTCATGAATGAGAAACATGGACACAACCAACAGATGAGTTTGTCCCCTGTCTTGTTGATACATCGCAGAAGACAAATTTGTAACAAAGCACTTTCAGTGAGGACAAGACAGTGCAGTGGCCCATAATGATATCACAAGTCACACACACACACACACATGCGCACACACACACATGTGCACACACACACACATGTGCACACACACACATGTGCACACACACACATGTGCACACACACAAATGTGCACACACACATGGACACACACACACACACACACTCCACACTCCACACTCACGTGCATGCAGCAGGCACTGGAGGTAGATGGTTGGCTTTGTGGCCTGCCCTGCCCCTTTGCTTGTGATGTGGACGGCCATTATGCTGTAGCTATGGTGTGTCTTCCCTATGGAGCTGTTCAGGACCACCACATCTGGGTAGCTCTCTGCTAGCTTGTGGAACCACAGGTATGTTTGAGAGAGATTGTGCTGGAGTGTGAGTGTGAGTGTGTGTGCACATGTGTGTGTGTATGTGTGGTGTGTGTACATGTGTGT
Organism: Spongilla lacustris; assembly: GCA_949361645.1. NCBI lineage: Eukaryota > Metazoa > Porifera > Demospongiae > Spongillida > Spongillidae > Spongilla > Spongilla lacustris. The sequence continues at coordinate 9,132,578 of OX442420.1, forward strand.
GTACAGTATGTGTGGTGTGTGTGAATGTGTGGTATGCATGTGGTGGTTACCTAGGCAGCACACTTCACCGCCACTTAGTAGAAACCGATGACTCCACCCCCTGGGGTGGGGGGTGGGGCACAGTCTTGTACCCAGACCCAATGCACTGCAGCTGCAGACAGATTACATCACCACTATGCTTGCATAGGGCCTCACGTACAATGTTTACAAGTTTATAAAACATACTGTCATGTGACATGTGAATGAATACTAATGTGCCTCATGGTGTGCTCTAAACAGAATAGAGAAAGGTAAACGTAGCTCAACGTTGCCATTCATTAATTGTCCATCAAAGTGTTTCACTATAGGTCTTTAATTTATGGTCAGAAAGTGTTTCTACTAATCTTAAAATGGCTGCATAGCTTCTCAAGCATATGCCTAGCTAAGAACCAATACACACCAATAAAGCTTTGTTTTTTTTTTGCTTCACTAGTGACCATCACTGATATGGCATTATCGATTATGACACATCGATCACTCTTATTGCCAACAAAACACGGCATTAAGTATTCATCATAAACAGGAAATTTTATTTTTTTAGTCCTGTTCAAATTCCTTCGCCCTTGTTGTATGTGTATCACCCTATGCAAGCGTAGCGATGATGCAATCCAACCCACAGCTGCGATGCATTGGCAAGACTAGAGGTGTAACAGATAACCACACCCTCTCCCCCACACCCCTTGAAATGTACCATACAACACAGTACCTAACTGGTACCCAGACTCACATACTGTGTGAACCACGCCTCCCCATCCTCAGGAGCTGGCTCCACCCCCCGCATGACACGTGCACGCCTCCCAGGGGAGGGGCCAAGGTCAAGTGGAAGGGATATCCCCTGTGCCTCATGTTGGACCACGGAGGAGATATTGGCCAGCCAGAGGCAGTCCAATAGTCCCAATGAGTCTCTCATCTGATACCAGGTCATGGAGGTGGCAATCTCCACCCAGGTCCTGCCCCGCTTAAGGAGGAGAGCTGCCCCATTTCCCCGGGTAACTACACGGTCCACGTTAGAAATGTTCCAACCAGATACTTGCAGGTTGCTGGAGGAGGAGGAGGAGAGTAAGTGCAGCAGTGGAGAGGAGAGAACTGCAATGTCCACATCCCCATGCCCACAAGGTCACCATCCCATGCCTCCAAGGTCACATCCCATGCCTCCAAGGTCACCATCCCATGCCTCCAAGGTCACCGTCCCATGCCTCCAAGGTCACATCCCATGCCTCCAAGGTCACCATCCCATGCCTCCAAGGTCACCATCCCATGCCTCCAAGGTCACCATCCCATGCCTCCAAGGTCACCATCCCATGCCTCCAAGGTCACCATCCCATGCCTCCAAGGTCACCATCCCATGCCTCCAAGGTCACCATCCCATGCCTCCAAGGTCAGCAGGAAAGCAATAAATGATATTAACATCATAGCCACACTAACTATTACAAAGCCAATAATCCAATTAATAACAAGTCACCTAATTGATTCTGGATTTCTGATCCAGACCACGCCCATGCCACTCTTGCCTGTTCTTTAAACTTGTGTGGCCGTTATATACTCACTACCGCTACGGATTCTCAAACTAGGGTGAACTATCTTTTGGAGAATCCAATAGTAAGCTGCATGTGCGAATGTGCGCGTGGTCTGTACATGTGTGAGTGTGTGTGTATGTGTGTGTGTGTGTGTGTGTGTGTGTGTGTGTGTGTGTGTGTGTGTGTGTGTGTGTGTGCACGTCTGCACGAGATCCTGAAATGCGCTTGCTGTCATGCACGAGACGCGACATGCGTCAGACACTGTGTCACGTGCTTACCATCTCCACACCTTGGCAAGAGCGATGTCGAAGGTATAGTGCGGTCTAACATCCAGGCATGACGCAGCCAAAAGCATGGTCGCCACAATATAGCATACTAGTATCCGCCATTGGAACATTGCACCAATTTGGCGTGAATCGAATCATTAACGTAATTACTATAATTAATAATTGTGTTACATTGACGCGTAATATATAACGCGTTAATGTGCAATACATGTATATTAAATGTTATGCGGAGTACTAGTTATGAACATGTTATTAAATTAATAAAATTGGTTGGTAAAATATGCAACATGTACACATCATTTTAATTATCCATTTTTGGCGGGTTAAGACTGTCAAGTGCTGAAGGTTTACATGTAGCCGGATGTAGGCAATGCAAGACATTAGCAGTACCTGCAGGTCCATTTTAAGAGCACACTCACTTTTTATAGCGCAGTGGCACATGAGCCATGAATTACTTTTGCACCACAGCAAAAATAAATAAATAAATTAATTAACTAATTAATAAAATTAAGAGGTGTCCAGCAAGGGGAGTAGGGGACCCTCTGGGGCCTCTCAGTCCTGGAGAAGCTGGTAGGCACTATAGCCACAGATGAAAGAGTCATCTCACCTGTTGTACCAGGGGTGGTAGCAGGTTCAGAGAAGGCTGTTGCCAGGGTGATCACTATTCTTAAAGAGCTCTTTCCTCAATGGCAAGGTTTTCTCCAAGGGAAATATGAATTCCTTCCCACAGGGCATAAAGCGGTCCAACACACCAAACCTGGAGGTCCTCGGGGCTCCCATTGGAGATTCATTTTTTGTGCTAAATTTGTTGCAAATCAGCATGCCAAGGCACGTGCTCTGCTTTCAAGGCTGCAGCAGGTTGGATCCAAAGCCCCACAGGTTGCTTATCTGTTGCTTCACTTCTGTGGCAGCTTCTGTAAAATGGTACACATGGCCAGATCAACACCACCCTCCTTGGTTGCTGAAGCACTAGGCATTTTTGACTTGGACATTCGTCGCTGTTTTACAGATTGCACAAGCGTAGACATCCTCGATGTTGCTTGGCAGCAGGCTCAGTTGAATCCTAGCAGGGGAGGCCTGGGTCTTCGCAGTCTCTTTCACCATTCAAGTGCATGTTTCATCGTTCCATTGGCCATTCTGGTATTGCCCTTGGAGAGAACCACCACTTGGAGCAGCCCATTGATGAGTTTAATGGCTACATTGCGGACACCGAAGCCATTTGTTTACAGGACATTCATGATGCTCCTCCCCACCAAAGGCATTGTCATCTAAGATTGAAGACCATCAGCTCAAGGTTCTCTTCGACCATTCTTCATCACCAGCTAACCGTGCTCGGCTCCTCTATGTGTCCTCTCCCCACGCCTCAGCTTGGCTTTAGGTAATGCCAGCTCCCCAGCAGAACTTACACCTTGAGTCTCCTGAATTTCAGATGGCGCTAAAATGGTGGCTCGGAATGGACACCTACCAGAACTCCAGCTGTTCATTCTACCCGTTGCACACCCTAGACCCCCTGGGTCACCACGCTCTTACTTGTAAAAGTGGAGGTGACTCATGGGAATCATGTAAGCTGGCCTGTATTGCAGGTCAAATCGAGGCAGGCAGTGGCCTAGATGCAGAGGGAAGCCATACTCACCCTGCAGATATCTTGGTCCATAATTGGGAGTTTGGCAAAGCAGCAGCATTGGATCTCACCATTACATCACCGCTAAATAATTCTACTTTGAACGAAGCGAGTGTGATGGCTGGGTCTGCTGCGTTGGCTGCTGAACTTCGCAAGCATGCCACCAACGACGACAAATGCAACCACTTGGGCTAGCTGGGTTAGTCAGTGGAGACATATGGTTGCTGGGGAGAAGAAGCGAGCAGATGCCTTGACAGACTAGCTACACGGATCTCCACTCGAACTGGGAGTCCCAAGTCTTCTACAGTGTCATGGCTATATGGAAGGTTAAGCATTGCCCTGGTCAGGGCCAATGCTAGGGCTTTAATACTGGCTAGGTCGCCTTCATTTTTATAATGACTATTAGGGTCTAGGTAGAGCTACATGTATAGGTATAGGTCTGTAGTGTAATTGTATACTCATCAGATAAATAAATAAATAAATAAATAAATGCCTTTGATTCCACAGGTGGTTGAGCACATACGGTATCAGTATGTACTTGAGTGCAACATCTCAGCCGTACGGTCTTAATATGCACGCATGAAATATAATGTATGGGTAATTGAGATATGAGCCTACGGTACACTTTAGAGGAGACAGTTTTTCGAAGTTCCCCAGTGGCTCAGTCGGTTAGCGCGTCGTACTTATATGCAGTATTGAGTAATGCGAAGGTCGGGAGTTCGATCCTCCCCTGGGGAATAGTTTTTTTTTTTTTTTTTCTTTTTTTTCTTTTTTTTTTTTCTCATCTCCTGGTCCATGTGTACATGTAATATAATTTTAGTTTACCGTGCTTACGTATTTATCTTTACATCACGCTTCCCTTGCCCAGGGCCGGCGGAACCGGGTGGGCTGGGTGGGCTATAGCCCTACCAGATTTGGCTGTCGATGCCATTTATAATTATTAATATTAAGGTTATATTGATTAATAGTTTGTTTTTTTATATTTAATATTTAATTTATCGTTCATTATATTGATGCATTGCGCAGCGCATTCAATGGCTACATTCGAAGCTAATAATCGTAGTATCAGATACCCCCATCAACCAGCAGGTTTTAAAGTCCCGCGAATGGATATAGGAAGACAGCACCGTAGCTTCCAGCCGATCTGGTTTTCCAAGTGGAAATGTAGTTGGGCGTAGCCCGACCTTCGCGTATCGCGAAGGTCGGGCTACGCCCAACTAGCGGAAATGGTTACATTACCGCGAGTCGGATGACAAGGTTAAGGCTGTCAGAGATTTCAAAATGACTTCAAAAAATGCCGAGGAAGCCTTTCTGACTAGAGGGTACAATAACTGATGTTTTTCGCCAACACGAATCAAGCGATTGCCATGCAAAGAAACTGCATGTATACTCTACCGTTCCCTACAAAGGAACTATCTCCACTCTTCACGCTCAAGAAAAGCTTTTCGGAGCATGCATGTTAATCATGAATACACATGCATATTGATAATTAATTGTATGTAGATATTAATAAACAGTTTAATGAATATTAATATTAACTAATGATGAATATTAATTAGCCTAATGAATATTAATCAGCCCAACCAGTTTTTGTAGCCTTCCGCCGGGCCTGTTGCCGTGTCATCCCGGGAAGGATCAAAACATTAGCGGCCATATTGTTTTGGACCAAAACGTGTGCGTTATTTAGAAATTTGTGTATTACAACGACGATGACGTAAATCTAACACTATTCATAGTATATGATTCATGCTTAAACGTATGAATACAATTAATTAGGCCGTGTTTTTTCACCAGTCTAAGTTGTTGTTATTACATCATTCGTGCGGAATGAAAACACAAATTCTAAATAATGCACCAAAACAATATGGCCGCTAATGTTTTGCTCCTTCCCGGGATGACACGGCAAGGGGTCTATTGCATTTTTTTGCAATATGTACGGCATTTCACACCTGTATGGTTAAGATTAGAACAGACATTGGAGATGCCTGTGTCTCTTATACGTTGCCATAAAGCCAATGTTGCCGCGAAATATAACCTTCATCCTTTTAATCGTCGGTATTGCGATATATCGCGATCACAGGCGTTTGCGGCCATATATTTATAACCCGAAATATATTTCCCTTAGCAACGTCCTAAGCAACCAGAGCGTGAGCCTCCTGGGAATTATATACCGACCCTATAGCTAGCTCGCGCGCGCTTAAATTAATTGTAACAAAAGTGGCATGATTATTCTACATATACTGCGTTTCTCATATCATTGGCGCTACGACAAGTTATGGCTCGTGAAAGCGGGTAACCTTCGTCATACACTTTGAAGTAAGGTGTCCACGCTCCGAAGTCCCAACCCGAAGGTTTTGATTCATGCTAAATCTTAGAGATAACAGAACTGAGGTACTAATTGATTCCACCATTGCTTGTAGCCATGCAAGCTTTTTTGAGCTAGAGATGCGTATTGCTGAAGTATCGTGAATTTAGTTAACGGTATCACTCCTTTGGGGAGGGATACGAGTGTAAATGCCGCGGTACGTGCATGTGCGTAGAATTTGCCAGGCTCTAACTGCTAACTCCAGCACATACAACTGATACAAGATGATTTGGAACGATGCCTTAAGGAATTAAGCTGAAATCAACTTCAGAAAAGATGATGGTGCATGTACATGCATGCATGTATATATATATGGGACAGTTTCCGCGAAAATGTCCGAGTTTTATAACATTATAATCTTATAAAAATACTTCTTGTTTGAATCGCTATATCTTCCGAACGCTAAACGCTATCAACTTCCTATTTTCGAAAGTTCATATTACACCATTTTTCTATGATAAATTACATTTTGGAGTCTTGCACTTGCTCCATGCCAGTATTGCAACGTTCGATACCCGACCAGGTTCAAACCCGCCATAACTTTAGGTAGGAGTAATCAAATCGCTTCAAATTCGGTTTGTAGGTATAGAGGTCCTATACTTATCGATTTGTTCTGTTCGTTAATTTTTATGCCATCCGTTACGGAGATACAGTTGAACAAACTACGTCCACTTTATCCCGCTCGATTCCTGCCAATGATTTTGGCAAATCGCGTCCCGCTCAATGTATGGGGAGGCGGTTGTTATATCATAGGCGCGAAACGAGCGGGAAAAAGTGCACGTAGTTTGTTCAACTGTATCTCCGTAACGGATGGCATAAAAATTAGCGAACAGTACAAATCGATAGGTATAGGACCTCTGTACCTACAAACCAAATTTGAAGCGATTTGATTACTCCTACCCAAAGTTATGACGGGTTTGAACCCGGTCGGGTATCGAACGTTGCAATACTGGCATGGAGCAAGTGCAAGACTCCAAAATGTAATTTATCATAGCGAAATGGTGTAGTATGAACTTTTGAAAATAGAAATTCGATACCGTTTAGCGTTCGGAAGATATAGCGACTCAAACAAGAAGCATTTTTATAAGATTATAATGTTATAAAACTCGGACATTTTCGCGGAAACTGTCCCATATATATATATATAATTGGGACAGTTTCCGAGAAAATTGCGCTTCGTATATATATATAAAATGTTATAAAAATGCTTCTCGTTTGAATCGCTATATCTTCCGAACGGTTAACGCTATCAATGTGCTATTGTCAACACTTCATACTACACCATTTCACTATGGTAAAATACATTTTGGAGTCTTGCACTTGCTCCGTGCCAGTATTGCAACGTTCGATACCCCACCGGGTTCAAACCTACCATAACTTTAGGTAGGAGTAAACAATTCGCTTCAAATTCGGTTTGTAGGTAGAGAGGTCCTATACCTATCGATTTGTTCTGTTCGTTAATTTTTATGTCATCGGTTACGGAGATACAGCGGCGCAAATTTGGTACAAGTTTCCCGCTCCAATTGCGCCGTTGTACGTGCGTGAAATACATGAATATGCAACTACTTCCTGTGGGCTGAGACTTTGATAACTTATAGCCACACCTCTACTGCGCTAGCTAGCTAGCTTGGGTAAGTTTTTAAAAATCTATCGTCCCTGTCACAGTTGTTATTCGTTATCTTCCGTGTATAGATAAACGATGCGGCGAGATCCACTGAAGACAAGTTCGCAAGAGTTTCAATCCGCGGACGAGTTCGAGCGGTACGGATACGACGGTCGATATTCGACGAGGATGGGGAGGTTGAGAACGGTAGTGATGGCGGTCATACCACTGACGATGGCGGTTGTAGGGAGTAAACAGCCGCTCAATCACTAAAAGAGCCACTAGCCCCACCCCCACGCATGGGGCCTCACTACAGACAGCAGCCCAGCATAACCAACAGATGCCATGCAGAGCTACCAACCCGCACTACATATGGAATCACCCGCCCATATCAGACCCTACACAGGAGCCACAAACTAACCAATGGGGTCACTACTAACCCTCTCGTACTAAGGGAAGCCACACATGCCCCCTCAGTGGAACTATTAGCCCTCACTGCAAATGGACTTAAGTACATGTATATATAGCAACACCCCCTGGGTCCAGCCCCCCTCCCCGCCCCCCACTATTTATCGTTCACTGCAAGTTCAAGGGGCCAATGGAACCATTAGCCCTCACTGAAAGTGCCTGACACACTGGGACCAGCCACCACGGTCCTCCTACCCAATTACTGTCCTTCACTGCACGTAGAGTCAACACCGGACTCAGGGACCAATGGGGTCAGCTCCCATAGCTATCAATGCAAGTGAACTTAATAGCCCCACACTGCACATCCAGTTAGCACCAGCTGAGCCATTACAGATGGAGTTATCAGACTACCAACAAGGGAGCAACCAGCTGCCAAACACCCCAGGGTCATTGGGGGCCCCCAGAATAATCATGCTGGTGGAGATTCATACGACCAACCCCCACGGCCCTCTTGCCCACTACCTGTCCTTCACTAGAGTCAACAGCCCAGCGATCAATGGGGTCAGCACCCTCAAAACAAGCGTTAATCCAAGTTAACTTAATAGCCCCACACTGCACGTCCGGTTAGCACCAATGGAGCTATTACAGATGGAGTTATCAGACTACCAGCAAGGGAGCAAACAGCTGCCAAATACCCCAAGGTTGTTGGCCCTCCCAGAAATCATGCTGGTGGAGACTCACACTACAAGTGCCCCACACACTGGGACCAGCCCCCACGGCCCTCCTACCCACTACCTCACGTAGAGTCAACGGCCCAGGGACCAATGGGATCAGCTCCCTCACTGCAAACGGACAGTAACAATGGAATTATTAATGCAAGTGGACTTACACTGCATTCCAATTAGCACCAGTGAAGCCATTACAGATGGAATTATGTGACTGCCAGCAGGGAAGCCACCAGCTGCTAAACTCCCCGGAGTCATTGGGGGGCCCCACAATAATGCATGCTGGCCGGTGCATCAGTGGAGACGTCAGGCCTCACACTGCAAGTGGAAATGGCACCCCCCACAATTTCAGGGAGCCATAAACTGGAGCCACACATGCCCCCACTATCTATGGAACCATTCACCCTCACTTAGCAGCCCCCACATATGGCGCCTTATCTCCCGCTACCTATCCTTCACTGCAAGTTTCAGCAGCCTTCTCAGCCTTCTCACTACAAGTGCACCATACCAGTGACCATTCACTGCAAGTTCAAGGGGCCAATGGTCACACATCAAAACCACCATCCCTCATTGATCACTGCAAGCGAACTCAACAACCGCACGAATACAATTGAATTTAATGCCTCCACAAGTGCTGCAAGTACTGGAGCCACCAGCTCTCTTACAGATGGGGTTACCAGACCCTGCATGCAGGGGTGCCTACACATGCAGGGGTCAATAGGTATGATGCCAGTGGAGATGCCAGCCGTCACACTACAAGCAATTAAGCAGTCCCCAAATTTCTGGGGAAGCCATGAACTACATGCACAGAACGTACACCCGCCCCTCTCCAAACACTACCAGTGGAACCATTAGCCGTCACTGAAAGTGCCCCACACACTGGGACCAGCCCCCATGGCCCTCCTACCCACTACCTCACGTAGAGTCAACGGCCCAGGGACCAATGGGATCAGCTCCCTCACTGCAAACGGACAGTAACAATGGAATGATTAATGCAAGTGAACTTAAAAGCCCACACTGCATTCCAATTAGCACCAGTGGAGCCATTACAGATGGAGTTATCAGACTGCCAGCAGGGAAGACACCAGCTGCTAAACTCCCCATAGTCATTGAGGGGCTCCACAATTAATGCATGCTGGTGCATGGAGACGTCAGGCCTCACACTGCAAGTGGAAATGGCACCCCCCACAATCTCAGGGAGCCATTAACTGGAGCCACACATGCCCCCAACCATTCACCCTCACTTAGCAGCCCCCACATATGGCGCCCTATCTCCCACTACCTATCCTTCACTGCAAGTTTCAGCAGCCTTCTCAGCCTTCTCACTACAAGTGCACCATACCAGTGACCATTCACTGCAAGTTCAAGGGGCCAATGGTCACACATCAAAATCACCATCCCCCATTGATCACTGCAAGTGAACTCAACAACCGCACGATACAAGTGAATTTAATGCCTCCACAAGTGCTGCAAGTACTGGAGCCACCAGCTCTCTTACAGATGAGGTTACCAGACCCTAGCTGCATTGCCAGCAGGGGTGCCCACACAAGCTCGTGTCAGTACTGATTGCCAGTGAAGATGCCAACCCTTGCACTACAAGCCATGAACTACATGTACTGTGCATACACCTGCCCCTCTCCAAACACTATCAGTGGAACCATTAGCCCTCCTGCCGACTACCTGTCCTGCACTGCACGTTGAGTCAACGTACGGCCCAGGGACCAATGGGGTCACTGCAAGCAGATAGTATCATTGGAACCATTAATGCAAGTGACTTTTAATAGCCGCACACAGCAGGTCCAGATAGCACCAGTAGCAACCAGCTGCCAAACACCCCAGGGTCATTGGGCCCCCCAGAATAAACATGCTGGTGGAAATTCACAGTGCGATTGGAATGGGCACCCCCCACAATATTAGAGGAGCCATGAACTGGAGCCCCCCCCTGCTATCCATGGAACCATTAACCATTAGCCCTCACTTAGCAAGGGCATTATCTGTAGTACCTCCCACTACCTATCCTTCACTTCATGTTTCATCAGCCAAGATTACCAGCCATATCATGATCACTACAAGTGCACCACACCAATGAACGTTTACCGCAGGTTGAAGGGGCCAATGGGACCACTGGAGCCATTCTCACACATTAGAACCACCATCCCCCATAACTGCAAGTGAACTTAACAGCTGCACGAGACAAGTGAACTTACATTTAATACCTGGTTACCAGACCTGCACTGCCTACATAAGCTGGGGTCAATAGGTATGTGCCAGTGGAGATGCCAGCCATCGCATCACATAAACTACATGAACTGTCCCCCCTCCATTAGCCCTCACTGCAAGTACCCCAAACACTGGGATCCGCCCCCACCGGCACGGCACTCCTGCCCTCTATCTGCCCTTCACTGCACGCATTGAGTTAATGGCCCAGGGGTCAGCTATCTCACTGCAAGTGGACAGAACTATTCAGTAATGCAAGTGAACTTAATAGCCCCCACACTACAAGTCCAGTTAGCAATTACAGAGATGGAGTCATCAGACTGCCTGTGAGGGAGCCACCAGCTTGCATGCTGGTGGCTGGCTCCCTCACTCTCACACTGCAATAGGAATACTAGGGGAGCCATCAACTGCATGGAGTCACACATACCCCCCACTACCCATGGAACCATTAACCCTCACTTAGCAGCCCCCACGTACGGGGCTAGCCCCCACGGCCCTGTCTTACACTACCTATCCTTTACTGCAAGTTGTATCCAAGGTCCAGGAGCAAACATGCAAGGCCATCCCCCCACTCACTAGCCCTCTCACTGCAAGCACACTTCCAATGGAACCACACACAACCAGCCCTCCCACGGGCACCCACCCACCCACCCCTCCCACGGGCACCCACCCCCAACAGCCCTCTTACGTATGGAGTAATCAGACTGCCAGCAGGGGGAGCCACCAGCTGCCACATTACCGGTAGTCACAAAACTAGACCCCAGCATGTGGAGTGGAACCTTGAACTGGAACCACACATGCAATGGAGCTGTTAGCATGTGGACTTGTATGATGCAGGCCCCAAATGCTGGGGCCAGCTACAAATCCCCCCATCCTAGCCCCACACAGCTCCTCACTGCAAATGGAATCACCAGTCCCACTACCTGTGAAGCCATTAACCCCCACTTACACTGTCAGGGGAACCATCAACTACTAGTGGAGCTACACAAATGGGAACACCATGCACCACTGAAGCAACCTCCGTTTGTAGAGTGTACATGTCTACGTTTTGAACACATTTTGTGTTGTCGATCTGAACTAAATGTTTGTGCATGTACAGAGTTATTTTATCTGGGTTGGAAGTGAAGCCCATGCTATTAGTGGTGAATATCGTTACTAGCCCTATCGGTACTGATTGCGGGTGGTCTGCACCCGTGGTTGGTTTATCTACACAAGCAGAAGGCTTTTTGAAAAAATAACAATAATGATAATAAAAACCCTACAGCTGGGAACTACATGTAGTGCTTTACATTGTTGAGGTACAGGTAGCAAAATATGTAAGGGCCATTTTGGATGTGTGGCACGGTGAAGACATCAGAATTCATGACCACACAAGTGGAGTTGGTGGTCATAAATTCCGATATCTTCATCGTGCCAAATTGTAGCTGTGAATGCGCATGCAATTTATGTGACTTCTAAATGGCACTTACAAGTTTTGTAATTTGTACATGTATCTCAACAATGTAAGGCACTACACAATGACATAGTTCCCAGTAGCCTTCTGCTTGTCTATATAAACCAACCACGGGTGCAGACCACCCGCAATCAGTACTGATAGGGCTGGTAACTATATTCACCACTAATAGCACGGGCTTCCCTTCCACCCTAGATAAAATAACTCTGTACATGCACAAACATTTAGTTCAGATCTAACACAAAATGTAAAAACGTAGACATGTACACTCTACAAACGGAGGCTGCATCAGTGGTGGTGTTCCCATTTGTCCAATGCGGGCTGGTAGCTCCACTAGTAGTTGATGGTTCCCCTGACAGTGTAAGTCCTTTTGTACTAGTAGTGTGGGGGTTAAAGGTTTCACAGGTAGTGGGTCTGGTAGTTCCATTTTCAGTGAGGAGCTGGTGGTTGTACTGTGTGGGGCTATAGGGAGCCATTGTGGCTGTCCCCAGTGTTTGTGGCCTGCACCATGTAAGTCCACATGGAGTGAGAGCTAATGGTTCCATTGCATGTGTGGTTCCACTCCTCATGATGGGGTCTAGTTTTGTGAGGAACCACACTCACCCAGCACCCACCCCCAACAGCAGTGAGAGGGCTAGTGAGTGGGGGATGGCGTTGCACGTTAGCTCCTGGACCTCGGATACAACTTGCAGTAAAGGATAGGTAGTGAGAGACAGGGCCGTGGGGGCTAGCCCCGTATGTGGGGGCTGCTAAGTGAGGGCTAATGGTTCCATGGGTCCAGTTGATGGCTCCCCTAATATTCCTATTGCGGTGTGAGAGCTGGAGTCTCCACCAGCATGCATTATTGTGAGGCCCCCCAATGACCCTGCAGGGGTTTTTAGCATCTGCTGGCAGTCTGATGACTCCATCTCTGTAATTGCTAACTGAACTTGTAGTGTGGGGGCTATTAAGTTCACTTGCATTGATAGTTCTGTCCACTTGCAGTGAGATAGCTGACCCCTGGGCCATTAACTCAATGCGTGCAGTGAAGGGCAGATAGAGGGCAGGAGTGCCGTGCCGGTGGGGGCGGATCCCAGTGTTTGGGGTACTTGCAGTGAGGGCTAATGGAGGGGGGACAGTTCATGTAGTTTATGTGATGCGATGGCTGGCATCTCCACTGGCACATACCTATTGACCCCAGCTTATGTAGGCAGTGCAGGTCTGGTAACCAGGTATTAAATGTAAGTTCACTTGTCTCGTGCAGCTGTTAAGTTCACTTGCAGTTATGGGGGATGGTGGTTCTAATGTGTGAGAATGGCTCCAGTGGTCCCATTGGCCCCTTCAACCTGCGGTAAACGTTCATTGGTATGGTGCACTTGTAGTGATCATGATATGGCTGGTAATCTTGGCTGATGAAACATGAAGTGAAGGATAGGTAGTGGGAGGTACTACAGATAATGCCCTTGCTAAGTGAGGGCTAATGGTTAATGGTTCCATGGATAGCAGGGGGGGGGCTCCAGTTCATGGCTCCTCTAATATTGTGGGGGGTGCCCATTCCAATCGCACTGTGAATTTCCACCAGCATGTTTATTCTGGGGGGCCCAATGACCCTGGGGTGTTTGGCAGCTGGTTGCTACTGGTGCTATCTGGACCTGCTGTGTGCGGCTATTAAAAGTCACTTGCATTAATGGTTCCAATGATACTATCTGCTTGCAGTGACCCCATTGGTCCCTGGGCCGTACGTTGACTCAACGTGCAGTGCAGGACAGGTAGTCGGCAGGAGGGCTAATGGTTCCACTGATAGTGTTTGGAGAGGGGCAGGTGTATGCACAGTACATGTAGTTCATGGCTTGTAGTGCAAGGGTTGGCATCTTCACTGGCAATCAGTACTGACACGAGCTTGTGTGGGCACCCCTGCTGGCAATGCAGCTAGGGTCTGGTAACCTCATCAGTAAGAGAGCTGGTGGCTCCAGTACTTGCAGCACTTGTGGAGGCATTAAATTCACTTGTATCGTGCGGTTGTTGAGTTCACTTGCAGTGATCAATGGGGGATGGTGATTTTGATGTGTGACCATTGGCCCCTTGAACTTGCAGTGAATGGTCACTGGTATGGTGCACTTGTAGTGAGAAGGCTGAGAAGGCTGCTGAAACTTGCAGTGAAGGATAGGTAGTGGGAGATAGGGCGCCATATGTGGGGGCTGCTAAGTGAGGGTGAATGGTTGGGGGCATGTGTGGCTCCAGTTAATGGCTCCCTGAGATTGTGGGGGGTGCCATTTCCACTTGCAGTGTGAGGCCTGACGTCTCCATGCACCAGCATGCATTAATTGTGGAGCCCCTCAATGACTATGGGGAGTTTAGCAGCTGGTGTCTTCCCTGCTGGCAGTCTGATAACTCCATCTGTAATGGCTCCACTGGTGCTAATTGGAATGCAGTGTGGGCTTTTAAGTTCACTTGCATTAATCATTCCATTGTTACTGTCCGTTTGCAGTGAGGGAGCTGATCCCATTGGTCCCTGGGCCGTTGACTCTACGTGAGGTAGTGGGTAGGAGGGCCATGGGGGCTGGTCCCAGTGTGTGGGGCACTTTCAGTGACGGCTAATGGTTCCACTGGTAGTGTTTGGAGAGGGGCGGGTGTACGTTCTGTGCATGTAGTTCATGGCTTCCCCAGAAATTTGGGGACTGCTTAATTGCTTGTAGTGTGACGGCTGGCATCTCCACTGGCATCATACCTATTGACCCCTGCATGTGTAGGCACCCCTGCATGCAGGGTCTGGTAACCCCATCTGTAAGAGAGCTGGTGGCTCCAGTACTTGCAGCACTTGTGGAGGCATTAAATTCAATTGTATTCGTGCGGTTGTTGAGTTCGCTTGCAGTGATCAATGAGGGATGGTGGTTTTGATGTGTGACCATTGGCCCCTTGAACTTGCAGTGAATGGTCACTGGTATGGTGCACTTGTAGTGAGAAGGCTGAGAAGGCTGCTGAAACTTGCAGTGAAGGATAGGTAGCGGGAGATAAGGCGCCATATGTGGGGGCTGCTAAGTGAGGGTGAATGGTTCCATAGATAGTGGGGGCATGTGTGGCTCCAGTTTATGGCTCCCTGAAATTGTGGGGGGTGCCATTTCCACTTGCAGTGTGAGGCCTGACGTCTCCACTGATGCACCGGCCAGCATGCATTATTGTGGGGCCCCCCAATGACTCCGGGGAGTTTAGCAGCTGGTGGCTTCCCTGCTGGCAGTCACATAATTCCATCTGTAATGGCTTCACTGGTGCTAATTGGAATGCAGTGTAAGTCCACTTGCATTAATAATTCCATTGTTACTGTCCGTTTGCAGTGAGGGAGCTGATCCCATTGGTCCCTGGGCCGTTGACTCTACGTGAGGTAGTGGGTAGGAGGGCCGTGGGGGCTGGTCCCAGTGTGTGGGGCACTTGTAGTGTGAGTCTCCACCAGCATGATTTCTGGGAGGGCCAACAACCTTGGGGTATTTGGCAGCTGTTTGCTCCCTTGCTGGTAGTCTGATAACTCCATCTGTAATAGCTCCATTGGTGCTAACCGGACGTGCAGTGTGGGGCTATTAAGTTAACTTGGATTAACGCTTGTTTTGAGGGTGCTGACCCCATTGATCGCTGGGCTGTTGACTCTAGTGAAGGACAGGTAGTGGGCAAGAGGGCCGTGGGGGTTGGTCGTATGAATCTCCACCAGCATGATTATTCTGGGGGCCCCCAATGACCCTGGGGTGTTTGGCAGCTGGTTGCTCCCTTGTTGGTAGTCTGATAACTCCATCTGTAATGGCTCAGCTGGTGCTAACTGGATGTGCAGTGTGGGGCTATTAAGTTCACTTGCATTGATAGCTATGGGAGCTGACCCCATTGGTCCCTGAGTCCGGTGTTGACTCTACGTGCAGTGAAGGACAGTAATTGGGTAGGAGGACCGTGGTGGCTGGTCCCAGTGTGTCAGGCACTTTCAGTGAGGGCTAATGGTTCCATTGGCCCCTTGAACTTGCAGTGAACGATAAATAGTGGGGGGCGGGGAGGGGGGCTGGACCCAGGGGGTGTTGCTATATATACATGTACTTAAGTCCATTTGCAGTGAGGGCTAATAGTTCCACTGAGGGGGCATGTGTGGCTTCCCTTAGTACGAGAGGGTTAGTAGTGACCCCATTGGTTAGTTTGTGGCTCCTGTGTAGGGTCTGATATGGGCGGGTGATTCCATATGTAGTGCGGGTTGGTAGCTCTGCATGGCATCTGTTGGTTATGCTGGGCTGCTGTCTGTAGTGAGGCCCCATGCGTGGGGGTGGGGCTAGTGGCTCTTTTAGTGATTGAGCGGCTGTTTACTCCCTACAACCGCCATCGTCAGTGGTATGACCGCCATCACTACCGTTCTCAACCTCCCCATCCTCGTCGAATATCGACCGTCGTATCCGTACCGCTCGAACTCGTCCGCGGATTGAAACTCTTGCGAACTTGTCTTCAGTGGATCTCGCCGCATCGTTTATCTATACACGGAAGATAACGAATAACAACTGTGACAGGGACGATAGATTTTTAAAAACTTACCCAAGCTAGCTAGCTAGCGCAGTAGAGGTGTGGCTATAAGTTATCAAAGTCTCAGCCCACAGGAAGTAGTTGCATATTCATGTATTTCACGCACGTACAACGGCGCAATTGGAGCGGGAAACTTGTACCAAATTTGCGCCGCTGTATCTCCGTAACCGATGACATAAAAATTAACGAACAGAACAAATCGATAGGTATAGGACCTCTCTACCTACAAACCGAATTTGAAGCGAATTGTTTACTCCTACCTAAAGTTATGGTAGGTTTGAACCCGGTGGGGTATCGAACGTTGCAATACTGGCACGGAGCAAGTGCAAGACTCCAAAATGTATTTTACCATAGTGAAATGGTGTAGTATGAAGTGTTGACAATAGCACATTGATAGCGTTAACCGTTCGGAAGATATAGCGATTCAAACGAGAAGCATTTTTATAACATTTTATATATATATACGAAGCGCAATTTTCTCGGAAACTGTCCCAATTATATATATATATGGGAAAGTTTACGAGAAAAGGGACCTAGCGTTTATTATAAAAAAGTATAATAAAAATGCATTACGTTTGATTTGCCATAACTTCCGAACAGTTAACGCTATCACCTTCCTATTTTCAACACTTCATACTGCACCATTTCTCTATGGTAAAATACATTTTGGAGTCTTGCACTTGCTCCGTGTCAGTATTGCAACGTTCGATACTCCACTGGGTTCAAACCCGCCATAACTTTCGGTAGGAGTAATCAATTCGCTTCAAATTCGGTTTGTAGGTAGAGAGGTCCTATACCTATCGATTTGTTCTGTTCGTTGATTTTTATGCCATCCATTACGGAGATACAGTTGAACAAATTACGTGCCAATTTTCGCGCTCAATTCGCGCCAATGATTTGGGCAAATTGCGTTCCGCTCAATGTATGGGGAGGCGGGGATTATAACATTGGCGCGAATCAAGCGGGAAAACGTGCACGTAGTTTGTTCAACTGTATCTCCGTAACGGATGGCATAAAAATTAACGAACAGAACAAATCGATAGGTATAGGACCTCTCTACCTACAAACCGAATTTGAAGCGAATTGATTACTCCTACCGAAAGTTATGGCGGGTTTGAACCCAGTGGAGTATCGAACGTTGCAATACTGACACGGAGCAAGTGCAAGACTCCAAAATGTATTTTACCATAGAGAAATGGTGCAGTATGAAGTGTTGAAAATAGGAAGGTGATAGCGTTAACTGTTCGGAAGTTATGGCAAATCAAACGTAATGCATTTTTATTATACTTTTTTAGAATAAACGCTAGGTCCCTTTTCTCGTAAACTTTCCCATATATGGGACAGTTTCCGAGAAAATGATACTTCGCATATATAAATATAAAGTTATAAAAATGCCTCGCGTTTGAATCGCTATAACTCCAGAACAATACATGATATTAACTTTCTATTTTCAACACATCATACTACACCATTGCTCTATAATAAAATACATTTTGGGGCCTTGCATATGCTCCGTGCCAGTATTGCAACGTTCGATACCCCAGCGGGTTCAAACCCACCATAACTTTAGGTAGGAGTAATCAATTCGCTTCAAATTCGGTTTGTAGGTAGAGAGGTCATATACCTATCGATTTGTTCTGTTCGTTAATTTTTATGTCATCCGTTGCGGAGATACAGCGGCGCAAAGTTGGTACAAGTTTCCCGCTCGAATCGCGCCGTTGTACGTGCGTGAACTGCTTCCATACCAAATCATGAATATGCAAATACTTCCTGTGGGCTGAGACTTGGATAACTTATAGCCACACCTATATATACTGCGCTAGCTAGCTAGCTGGAGTGGGTAAGTATTTAATCTATCGTCCCTGTTACAGTTGATATTCGTTATCTTCTGTGTATAGATAAACGATATGCATAGCGACGTCCACTGAAGACAAGCTCGTAAGAGGTTCAATCGGCGGACGAGTTCGAGCCGGTACGGTTACGACGAGATATTCAAGATACTTTCGATGAGGATGGGGAGATCGAGAACGGTAGTGACGGCGGTCATACCACTGACGATGGTGGTTGTAGGAAGTAAACAGCCGCTAAATCACCACCGGCCCCGCCCCCCACATATGGGCCATTGCAAGTCCAGACAGCAGCCCTGCAAAACCAACAGATGCAATGCAGAGCCACCAACCCGCACTACCTAGGGAACCACCCGCCCATATCAGACCCTACACAGGAGCTACCAACTAACCAATGGGGTCAGCCTCCACAGTACAAGTAGAGATACTTATACTAACCCTCTCCCTGCAAATGGAGTTGGCAGCCCTCACAATTTCAGGGCAGCCATGAACTACATGTACATGTACCAAGGGAAGTCACACATGCCCCCTCCCAACACTACCAGTGGAACTACATGTATTAGCCCTCACTGCAAATGGCCTTACATGTACATGTAAGCAGAACCCCATTGGTCCAGCCCCCTCCCCTCCCCACCCCCACTATTGATTATTCTCTGCAAGTTCAAGCTTAAGGGGCCAATGGAGCCATCCCCACACAGCAAAATCACCAGTCCCCATCACTACAGCCTTGCAAACTTTCAAAACAATACCTCCACACTGCAAGTAGTGGAGCCACCAGCTCTCTTACGGATGGGGTTACCAGACCTTGCACTGCCAGTATGGGAGCCCTCACAAGCAGGGGTCAATAGATGCCAGTGGAGATGCCGCCCTCACACTACAAGTAGTCCCCATAAAGTACTGTACGTACACCCTCCCCTCTCCAAACAGTGGAACCATAAGCCCTCAATGCACGTGCTCCACACACTGAGACCAGCCACCTGGACCAACGGAGTCAGCTCCCTCACTGCAAGTGGACAGTATCATTGGACCATTAATGCAAGTGAACTTAATAGCCACACGATACAAGTGAACTAACATGTAATACCTCCAGCACACTGCAAGTACTGGAGCCACCATCTCTCTTACAGATGGGGTTACCAGACCCTGCACTGCCAATGGAGATGCCAGCCATCACACTACAAGCAATTAAGCAGTCCCCAAATTTCAGGGGAAGCCATGAACTACATATGCACTGAACGTACACCCGCCCTTTCACTGCAAGTGCCCTACACACTGGGACCAGCCCCCACGGCCCTCCTGCCCACTACCTGTCTTTCACTGCAGGTAGAGTCAACGGCCCAGGGACAAATGGGGTCAGCTCCCTCACTGCAAGCAGACAGTAACATTGTAACTATTAATGCAAGTGAACTTAAAAGCCCACACTGCATTCCAGTTAGCACCATTGGAGCCATATTTCAGATGGAGTTATCAGACTGCCAGCAGGGAAGCCACCAGCTGCTAAACTCCCCGGGGTCATTGGGGGGTCCCACAATAATGCATACTGGTGGATGGAGTCACACTGCATATGGAAATGGCACCCCGCACAATTTTAGGGAGCCACGAACTGGAGCCACACATGCCCCCACTATCTATGGAACCATTCACCCTCACTAGCAGCCCCCACATATGACACCCTATCTCCCACTACCTATTATCATTCACTGCAAGTTTCAGCAGCCTTCTCAGCCTTCTCAATACAAGTGCACCATACCAATGACCATTCACTGCAAGTTCAAGGGGCCAATGGTCACACATCAAAACCACCATCCTCCATTGATTACTGCAAGTGAACTAAACAACCGCACGATGCAAGTGAATTTCCATTAAATGTAAATGCCTCCACAATGCAAGTAGTGGAGCCACCAGCTCTGTTACAGATGGGGTTACCAGACCCTGCATTTGGTCAATGCCAGCAGGGGTGCCCACACAAGCTGGGGTCAGTAGGTATTTGATGCCAGTAGAGATGCTAACCCTCACACTACAACCCATGAACTACATGTACTGTACGTACACCTGCCCATCTCAAAACACTACCAATGGAACCATTAGGCCTCCTGCCCTGCACTACCTGCATGTCCTTCACTGCACGTTGAGTCAACATACGGCCCAGGGACCAATGGCGTCAGCTCCCTTACTGCAAGTGGACAGTATCATTGGAATCATTAATGCAAGTGAACTTAATAGCCGCACATTACAGGTCCCGTTAGCACCAGCGGTTCTTGGTCTGTCAGCTAAGGAGCCACCAGCTGCTAAACACCCCAGGGTCATTGGCGCCCCCAGAATAATCATGCTGGTGGAAACTCACAACAGTGGAATTGGAATTGGTAACCCCCACAATATTAGGGGAACCATGAACTGGAGCCCCCCGCTATCCATGGAACCATTAGCCCTCACTTAGCAGGAGTACCTCCCACTACATGTACCTATCCTTCACTGCATGTTTCATCTGCCAAGATTACCAGCCGTATCACTACAAGTGCACCATACCCGTGAACATTTACCGCAGGTTCAAGGGGCCAATGGGACCACTGGAGCCATTCTCACACATTAGAACCACCATCCCCCATAACTGCAAGTGAACTTAACAGCCGCACAAGACAAGTGAACTTACATTTAATGCCTACACACTGCTACTAGTAGAGCCACCAGCTGCCACATTACCGGTCCTCACAAAACTAGACCCCATCATGAGGAGTGGAACCACACATGCAATGGAGCCATTAGCTCTCACTGCATGTGGACTAACTTACATGGTGCAGGCCCCAAACACTGGGGCCAGCCACAATGGCCCCCTATCCGCTTAACCTCACACAGTACAACCACCAGCTCCTCAATGCAAATGGAACCACCAGACCCACTACCTGTGAAACCTTTAACTCCCTACCTGTGAAACTGACCAGTCATTAACCCCCACACTACAAGAGGACTTACACTGTCAGGAGAACCATCAACTACTAGTGGAGCTACCAGCCCGCATTGGACAAATGGGAACACCATGCACCACTGAAGCAGCCTCCGTTTGTAGAGTGTACATGTATACGTTTTGAACACATTTTGTGTTGTAGATCTGAACTAAATGTTTGTGCATGTACAGAGGCATGTACAGAGTTATTTTATCTGGGGTGGAAGTGAAGCCCATGCTGTTAGTGGTGAATATATTTACCAGCCCTATCGGTACTGATTGCGGGTGGTCTGCACCCGTGGTTGGTTTATATACACAAGCAGAGAGCTTTTTGGAAGATAAAAAATAAGAATAAAAACCCCTACAGCTGGGAACTACATGTAGTGCTTTACATTGTTGAGGTACACTTAGCAAAACATGTAAGTGCCATTTTGGATGTGTGTCACGGTGAAGACATCAGAATTCATGACCGCACAAGTGAAGTTGGTGGTCATGAATTCCAATGTCTTCACCGTGCCAAATTATAGCTGTGACTGCGCATGCAATTTATGTGACATTCTAAGTGGCACTTACAAGTTTTGCAACTTGTACATGTATCTCAACACTACACAGTTCCCAGTAGGCTTTTTTCTTTTCAAAAAGCCTTCTGCTTGTCTATATAAACCAACCACGGGTGCAGACCACCCGCAATCAGTACCGATAGGGCTGGTAACTATATTCACCACTAACAGCATGGGCTTCACTTCCACCCCAGATAAAATAACTCTGTACATGCCTCGGTACATGCACAAACATTTAGTTCAGATCTACAACACAAAATGTGTTCAAAACGTACACATGTACACTCTACAAACGGAGGCTGCTTCAGTGGTGCATGGTGTTCCCATTTGTCCAATGCGGGCTGGTAGCTCCACTAGTAGTTGATGGTTCTCCTGACAGTGTAAGTTCTCTTGTAGTGTGGGGGTTAATGACCAGTTTCACAGGTAGGGAGTTAATGGTTTCACAGGTAGTGGGTCTGGTGGTTTCATTTGCAGTGAGGAGCTGGTGGTTGTACTGTGTGGGGTTAAGTGGATAGGGGGCCATTGTGGCTGGCCCCAGTGTTTGGGGCCTACACCATGTAAGTCCCCATGCAGTGAGAGCTAATGGCTCCATTGCATGTGTGGTTCCACTCCTCATGATGGGGTCTAGTTTTGTGAGGACTGGTAATATGGCAGCTGGTGGCTCCCCTGCTGGCAGTCTGATTACTCCATACGTAAGAGGGCTGTTGGGGGTGGGTGCTGGGTGAGTCTGGTTCCACTGGTATTGTGTGTTTGCAGTGAGAGGGCTAGTGAGTGAGGGATGGCATTGCACGTTCACTCCTGGATCTCGGATACAACTTGCAGTAAAGGATAGGTAGTGAGAGATAGGGCCGTGGGGGCTAGCCCCGTATGTGGGGACTGCTAAGTGAGAGCTAATGGTTCCATGGGCATGTGTGACTCCAGTTGATGGCTCCCCTAATATTGTGTGGGGTGCCGAATTCCTATTGCCGTGTGAGAGCTGGAGTCTCCACCAGCATGCATTATTGTGGGGGGCCCCCAACGACCCTGCAGAGGGTTTTAGCAGCTGGTGGCTCCCTCGTTGGACAGGTGCTAACTGGACTTGTTGTATGGGGCTATTAAGTTCACTTGCAATAATGCGTCTGTCCGCTTGTAGTGAGGGAGCTGACCCCTGGGCCAATAACTCAACATGCAGTGAAGGGGCAGGAGGGCTGTGGGGGCGGGTCCCAGTGTGTAGGGTAGTTGCAGTGAGGACTAATGGTTCAAATGGTAGTGTTTGGAGAGGGGCGGGTGTATGTTCAGTGCATGTAGTTCATGGCTTTCCCTGAAATTTGGGGACTACTTGTAGTGCGATGGCTGGCATCTCCACTGGCATATACATATTGACCCCAGCTTATGTGGGCAGTGCAGGTCTGGTAACCCCATCTGTGAGAGAGCTGGTGGCTCTACTATTAGCAGTGTGTAGGCATTAAATGTAAGTTCACTTGTCTTGTGCGGCTGTTAAGTTCACTTGCAGTTATGGGGGATGGTGGTTCTAATGTGTGAGAATGGCTCCAGTGGTCCCATTGGCCCCTTGAACCTGCGGTAAATGTTCACGGGTATGGTGCACTTGTAGTGATATGGCTGGTAATCTTGACTGATGAAACATGCAGTGAAGGATAGGTACATGTAGTGGGAGGTACTCCTGCTAAGTGAGGGCTAATGGTTCCATGGATAGCGGGGGGCTCCAGTTCATGGTTCCCCTAATATTGTGGGGGTTACCAATTCCAATTCCACTGTTGTGAGTTTCCACCAGCATGATTATTCTGGGGGCCCCAATGACCCTGGGGTGTTTAGCAGCTGGTGGCTCCTTTGCTGACAGACCAAGAACCGCTGGTGCTAACCGGACCTGCAGTGTGGGGCCATTAAGTTCACTTGCATTAATGATTCCAATGATACTGTCCGCTTGCAGTGAGGGAGCTGACGCCATTGGTCCCTGGGCCGTATGTTGACTCAACGTGCAGTGAAGGACATGCAGGTAGTGCAGGGCAGGAGGCCTAATGGTTCCATTGGTAGTGTTTTGAGATGGGCAGGTGTACGTACAGTACATGTAGTTCATGGGTTGTAGTGTGAGGGTTGGCATCTCCACTGGCATCATATACCTACTGACCCCAGCTTGTGTGGGCACCCCTGCTGGCATTGATCGAATGCAGGGTCTGGTAACCCCATCTGTAACAGAGCTGGTGGCTCCACTACTTGCAGTGTGGAGTGTGGAGGCATTTACATTTAATGGAAATTCACTTGCATCGTGCGGCTGTTGAGTTCACTTGCAGTGATCAATGGGGGATGGTGGTTTTGATGTGTGACCATTGGCCCCTTGAACTTGCAGTGAATGGTCACTGGTATGGACTGTACTTGTAGTGTGTGGGGGCTGCTAAGTGAGGGTGAAATGGTTCCATAGATAGTGGGGGCATGTGTGGCTCCAGTTCGTGGCTCCCTAAAATTGTGCGGGGTGCCATTTCCACTTGCAGTGTGACTCCATCCACCAGTATGCATTATTGTGGGACCCCCCAATGACCCCGGGGAGTTTAGCAGCTGGTGGCTTTCCTGCTGGCAGTCTGATAACTCCATCTGGAATATGGCTCCAATGGTGCTAACTGGAATGCAGTGTGGGCTTTTAAGTTCACTTGCATTAATAGTTACAATGTTACCGTCTGTTTGCAGTGAGGGAGCTGACCCCATTTGTCCCTGAGCCGTTGACTCTACTTGCAGTGAAGGACTAGTAGTGGGCAGGAGGGCCGTGGGGGGCTGGTCCCAGTTTGTGGGGCACTTGCAGTGAAAGGGCGGGTGTACGTTCAGTGCATATGTAGTTCATGGCTTCCCCTGAAATTTGGGGACTGCTTAATCGCTTGTAGTGTGATGGCTGGCATCTCCATTGGCATCATACCTACATGTACATTGTATTGACCCCAGCTTGTGTGGGCACCCCTGCTGGCAGTGCAGGGTCTGGTAACCCCATCTGTAAGAGAGATGGTGGCTCCAGTACTTGCAGTGTGCGGGAGGTATTAAATGTTAGTTCACTTGTATCGTGTGGCTATTAAGTTCACTAGCATTAATGGTCCAATGATACTGTCCACTTGCAGTGAGGGAGCTGACCCCATTGGTCCAGATGGCTGGTCTCAGTGTGTGGAGCACTTGCAGTGTAGGCTTATGGTTTCACTGTTTGGAGAGGGGCGGGTGTATGTACAGTACTTTATGGGGACTACTTATAGAGTGAGGGCGGCATCTCCACTGGCATCTATTGACCCCTGCATGTGAGGGCTCCCCTACTGGCAGTGCAGGGTCTGGTAACCACATCCGTAAGAGAGCTGGTGGGGAGGTATTATTTTGAAAGTTTGCAAGGCTGTAGTGATGGGGACTGGTGGTTTTGCTGTGTGGGGATGGCGCCAATGGTCCCTTGAACTTGCAGAGAATAATCAATAGTGGGGGTGGGGAGGGGAGGGGGCTGGACCAATGGGGTTCTGCTTACATGTACATGTAAGGCCATTTGCAGTGAGGGCTAATACATGTAGTTCCACTGGTAGTGTTGGGAGGGGGCATGTGTGACTTCCCTTGGTACATGTACATGTAGTTCATGGCTGCCCTGAAATTGTGAGGGCTGCCAACTCCATTTGCAGGGAGAGGGTTAGTATAAGTATCTCTACTTGTACTGTGGAGGCTGACCCCATTGGTTAGTTGGTAGCTCCTGTGTAGGGTCTGATATGGGCGGGTGGTTCCATAGGTAGTGCGGGTTGGTGGCTCTGCATTGCATCTGTTGGTTTTGCAGGGCTGCTGTCTGGACTTGCAATGGCCCATATGTGGGGGGCGGGGCCGGTGGTGATTAAGCGGCTGTTTACTTCCTACAACCACCATCGTCAGTGGTATGACCGCCGTCACTACCGTTCTCGATCTCCCCATCCTCATCGAAAGTATCTTGAATATCTCGTCGTAACCGTACCGGCTCGAACTCGTCCGCCGATTGAACCTCTTACGAGCTTGTCTTCAGTGGACGTCGCTATGCATATCGTTTATCTACACAGATAATAACGAATATCAACTGTGACAGGGGCGATAGATTAAATACTTACCCAGCTAGCTAGCTAGCGCAGTATACATAGGTGTGGCTATAAGTTATCCAAGTCTCAGCCCACAGGAAGTAGTTGCATATTCATGTAATTTGGTATGGAAGCGGTTCACGCACGTACAACGGCGCAATTCGAGCGGGAAACGTGTACCAACTTTGCGCCGCTGTATCTCCGTAACGGATGACATAAAAATTAACGAACAGAACAAATCGATAGGTATATGACCTCTCTACCTACAAACCGAATTTGAAGCGAATTGATTACTCCTACCTAAAGTTATGGTGGGTTAGAACCCGGTGGGGTATCGAACGTTGCAATACTGGCACGGAGCAAGTACAAGGCCCCAAAATGTATTTTACTATAGAGCAATGGTGTAGTATGAAGTGTTGAAAATAGGAAGTTAATATCGTTTATCGTTCGGGAGTTATAGCGATTCAAACGCGAGGCATTTTTATAACTTTATATTTATATATGCGAAGTATCATTTTCTCGGAAACTGTCCCATATAATTATAATTATAATATAACATATATTCATGAAATTAGGTTTCTAATCTATGTATACCTTTGTTTACATCCGTACACGTTTATTTCGCGATAGGACAGTGACTAAGAATTATTCGATATCACGGGGCAACACTGCTGATAAGGCAATTCCCCTTCGCTGTCACAACATGTATATAGAGAATGTTCTGTACATGCAACTACCTCCGCGGAAGTGTTTTTATACAAAGTAAGCCCACAGTAGATATCTCATTCACTTATACAAAAGCGTATATATACTCCTATATACAAACACGTTCCACTTCGCGACGGTGCTTGCGTCCAATTGGTTAATTGCGTAATCCTTTCTCTCAGAGTTGAAAAAACGCGTGACGTGAATAAGTTTGGACTGTAAATCCCACCTGATAGGTCTGGAGGAAATGCTCAAAGGATTATAATATTAATCATGTACAGGGTGATCCAAAAGTCGCGCAAAATGTTTGAATTGCTATAACTCCAGAACTGAACATTGTAAAATTATGCTGTTTGAAGTAAAAATCATGCCAATGACTAACTTAAAGTTATTAATATGTAGTTATTAAAAGTTATTATTAAGTTTATTTAATACATGCCAATGCATTGATCAACAAGCAACAACCCCCAGAGAGTGTGTAAAAATTAATTTTTATAGCTATTAATATTACTTATCACGTGATCTACCTTATCTAAGGTTTTTGCGGGAAAGCCCCCACTCAAAGTCAAGCTATAGCATATAAATCACCAATATCGCGGTAAATCTATGCAAAGGAGCATCCAATAATCGTGCCAATAAACAGTTTACCATCTTGCCTGGTGCCTAACGAAGCCAAATGTTTAAAACGGAATTTATTAATTTCCGTTAATTGGACTTGTGAAAAGCAGAGTTTGAATTATTAGACCCGTAGAGAAAGTCATACTCTAATTGTGGAACTAACAATTGCATTGATTCGTGTTTTGGAAGCAGAGTTTAAAGCTGTTGAAGTTAGGCAGCGCTTACGCATGCGCGGTATCCATATAAAATAATGTTAGGTCCGAGAACGAGAGTTCCTCACGTGAACATAATTGAATAATTATCGCCTTCACGTGATACATTGCCACAACACAGCCCCACCCTCCTAAACTTTGCATCTCTGCAACATCATATTGCGGGCACTTTGCATTCACCTATCCGAATAGTCATCGTGGCCCATGCAGATGCAGGAGCAAATATTGTAAAACCCAGTGTTTTTACCATCAATGACCCCAAGCCGTTAAATAAGTTGTTTCCCAGGCAGTGCTTCAGTGCTTTAAAAACACAGCATCTTTATAGAACCCAAATCATGCCATACTGCGCCGTTTGTAACAGCAGTAACGGTTTTAATAACAAACCAAACTCGGTGGGCATCATTTCAATTCGATCCATCGATCCGGCAAGTACGCGCGTTCAGCACTGCAGCTACACGGGTGCATGTAACCACGTAGAGCAGAACGTGATTCATCAAAGACGCTATGGTATACGCGAATAGGTAAGCATCGGTTCAGAATGTAAGCCTACCGTGCCTACGTACTACGCACGGCGCATTCGTTTCCTGTTACAGACAGTATTCTGAGAAAACAGCGTCGTTTCGAGCAGAACCAACCCAACAACATGCAACTCGCTGAAACAGCTCGCACTGTAACGTCCCACCACGCTAAGGTACGTGTGCCTCAGGGGAGCAAGAGCCAAAGAAGACTCCCAATGGTGCACACATTATTAATTAAGAGATGGCCCAATGACATTAAAGGGGGTTCCAATGGTTCACCCATTAGAGGGGTCCCAATGGTCTGGACATCAAAGGAAATAAGAGGGTCTCTATCTCTTAGGTAGGACAGTGTCCATTGTCACAGAATGTGCATAAGGTGACTGCAGATGGAGCGAATGTGCTTCCACTGTATGCCTTGTTGACATGTCTACAGGAATGGTAGGGGTGGTTAGAAAAATTCTTAGCTGATACCTCACTATTGAGAAATGTGTGGGGAACACCCATGGTGTATTTTTGGTGTAATTTCTGGGACACTGTCAAGTGTCACATAATGCATTGGGTGACTGCAGATGGAGCGCATGTGCTTCCACTGCATACCTTGTTGACACATGTATAGGAGGGTAGGGGTGGTTAGAAAATGTTTAGCTGAGTCCCCACTAGTGAGACATGTGTGTGGTACACCACTGTTGAGTTGGTGTGATTTCTGGGACACTGTCAAGTGTCACATAATGCATTGGGTGACTGCAGAATTGAGCAAATGTGTTTCCACTGGATGCCTTGTTGAGCCATGTACAGGAAGGTTAGGGGTGGTTAGAAAACTGTTTAGCTGAGTCCCTACTAGTGAAACATGTGTGGGGAACACCCCTGGTGTATTTTTGTAATTTCTGGGACACTTTCAAGTGTCACAGAATGCATTGGGTGACTGCAGATGTGCTTCCACTGCATGCCTTGTTGACACATTTACAGGAAGGGTAGGGGTGGTTAGAAAAATGTTTAGCTGAGTCCCCACTAGTGAGACATGTGGGATTAACACCCCTGGTGTATGTTTGTAATTTCTGAGACTCTATCAAGTGTCACAGAAGTCATAGGTTGACTGCAGATGGAGCGAATGTGCTTCCACTGCATGCCATGTTGACACATGTATAGGGAGGGTAGGGGTGAATAGAAAAATGTTTAGCTGAGTCCCCACTAGTGAGACATGTGTGTGGTACACCAATGTTGAATTGGTGTAATTTCTGGGACACTGTCAAGTGTCACAGAATGCATTGGGTGACTGCAGATGTGCTTCCACTGCATGCCTTGTTGACACATTTACAGGAAGGGTAGGGGTGGTTAGAAAAATGTTTAGCTGAGTCCCCACTAGTGAGACATGTGTGATTAACACCCCTGGTGTATTTTTGTAATTTCTGAGACTCTATCAAGTGTGCATAGGTTGACTGCAGATGGAGCGAATGTGCTCCCACTGCATGCCATGTTGACACATGTATAGGGAGGGTAGGGGTGAATAGAAAAATGTTTAGCTGAGTCCCCACTAGTGAAACATGTGTGTGGTACACCAATGATGAGTTGGTGTAATTTCTGGGACACTGTCAAGTGTCACATAATGCATTGGGTGACTGTAGATGTGCTTCCACTGCATACTTTGTTGACACATTTACAGGAAGGGTAGCGGTTGTTTGAAAAATGTTTAGCTGAGTCCACACTAGTGAGACATGTGTGGGGAACACCCCTGGTGTATTTTTGTAAATTCTGGGACTCTATCAAGTGTCACAGAATGCGTAGGTTGACTGCAGATGTGCTTCCACTGCATGCCTTGTTGAGCCATGTACAGGAAGGTTAGGGGTGGTTAGAAAAATGTTTAGCTGAGTTCCCACTAGTGAGACATGTGTGTGGTACACCACTGTTGAGTTGGTGTAATTTCTGGGACACTGTCAAGTGCCACAGAATGCACAGAGTGACTGCAGAATTGAGCAAATGTGTTTCTACTGCATGCCTTGTTGAGCCATGTACAGGAAGGGTAGGGGTGGTTAGAAAAGTGTTTAGCTGAGTCCCCACTAGTGAAACATGTGTGTGGTACACCACTGTTGAGTTGGTGTAATTTCTGGGACACTGTCAAGTGCCACAGAATGCACAGAGTGACTGCAGAATTGAGCAAATGTGTTTCTACTGCATGCCTTGTTGAGCCATGTACAGGAAAGGTAGGGGTGGTGAGAAAAGTGTTTAGCTGAGTCCCCACTAGTGAAACATGTGTGGGGAACACCCCTGGTGTATTTTTGTATTTTCTGGGACACTATCAAGTGTCACAGAATGCATACGGTGACTGCAGATGTTCTTCCACAGCATGCCTTGTTGAAACATGTATAGAGAGGGTAGGGGTGGTTAGAAAAATGGTTAGCTGAGTCCCCACTAGTGAGACATGTGTGTGATACACCACTGTTGAGTTGGTGTACTTTCTGGGACACTGTCAAAGCATTGGGTGACTGCAGAATGGAGCAAATATGTTTCTATCGCATGCCTTGTTGAGCCATGTACAGGAAGGGTAGGGGTGGTTAGAAAAATGTTTAGCTGAGTCCCCACTAGTGAGACATGTGTGGGGAAGACCCCTGGTGTATGTTTGTAATTTCTGGGACTCTATCAAGTGTCACAGAATGCATAGGATGACTGCAGATGGAGTGAATGCACTTCCACTGCATGCCTTGTTAACACATGTATAGGGAGGGTAGGGGTGGTTAAAAAATGTTTAGCTGAGTCCCCACTTGTGAGACATGTGTGTGGTACACCACTGTTGAGTTGGTGTAATTTCTGGGACACTGTCAAGTGCCACAGAATGCATAGAGTGACTGCAGAATTGAGCAAATGTGTTTCCACTGCATGCCTTGTTGACACATGTTTAGGGAGGGTAGGGGTGGTTAAAAAATGTTTAGTTGAGTCCCCACTAGTAAGACAAGTGTGTGATACACCACTGTTGAGTTGGTGTACTTTCTGGGACACTGTCAAGGCATTGGGTGACTGCAGAATGGAGCAAATATGTTTCTACTGCATGCCTTGTTGAGCCATGTACAGGAAGGGTAGGGGTGGTAAAAAAATGTTAAGCTGAGTCCCCACTAGTGAGACATGTGTGATTAACACCCCTGGTGTATGTTTGTAATTTCTGGGACTCTATCAAGTGTCACAGAATGCATAGGTTGACTGCAGATGGAGCGAATGTGCTTCCACTGCATGCCATTATGACACATGTATAGGGAGGTTAGGGGTGAATAGAAAAATGTTTAGCTGAGTCCCCACTAGTGAACATGTGTGTGGTACACCAATGTTGAGTTGGTGTAATTTCTGGGACACTGTCAAGTGTCACAGAATGCATTGGGTGACTGCAGAATTGAGCAAATATGTTTCTACTGCATGCCTTGTTGAGCCATGTACAGGAAGGGTAGGGGTCTTATTGAGCCATGTGCTAGGGGTCCCCACTAGTGAGACATGTGTGATTAACACCCCTGGTGTATGTTTGTAATTTCTGGGACTCTATCAAGTGTCGCAGAATGCATTGGATGACTGCAGATGTGCTTCCACTTCATGCCTTGTTGACACATTTACAGGAAGGGTAGGGGTGGTTAGAAAAATGTTAAGCTTAGTCCCCACTAGTGAGACATGTGTGATGAACACTCCTGGTGTATGTTTGTAATTTCTGGGACACTATCAAGTGTCACAGAATGCATACTGTGACTGCAGAATGGAGCGAATGTGTGTCCAGTACATACCTTGTTAAGGCATGTACAGGAAGGGTAGGGGGGGTTAGAAAAATGTTTAGCTGAGTCCCCACTAGTGAGACATGTGTGATTAACACCCCTGGTGTATGTTTGTAATTTCTGGGACTCTATCAAGTGTCACAGAATGCATAGGTTGACTGCAGATGGAGCGAATGTGCTTCCACTGCATGCCATGTTGACACATGTATAGGGAGGGTAGGGGTGAATAGAAAAATGTTTACCTGAGTCCCCACTAGTGAAACATGTGTGTGGTACACCAATGTTGAGTTGGTGTAATTTCTGGGACACTGTCAAGTGTCACAGAATGCATTGGGTGACTGCAGAATTGAGCAAATATGTTTCCACTGCATGCCTTGTTGAGCCATGTACAGGAAGGGTAGGGGTCTTGTTGAGCCATGTGCAGGAAGGGTAGGGGTCCCCACTAGTGAGACATGTGTGATTAACACCCCTGGTGTATGTTTGTAATTTCTGGGACTCTATCAAGTGTCACAGAATGCATTGGATGACTGCAGATGTGCTTCCACTTCATGCCTTGTTGACACATTTACAGGAAGGGTAGGGGTGGTTAGAAAAATGTTAAGCTGAGTCCCCACTAGTGAGACATGTGTGATGAACACTCCTGGTGTATGTTTGTAATTTCTGGGACACTATCAAGTGTCACAGAATGCATACAGTGACTGCAGAATGGAGCGAATGTGTGTCCAGTACATACCTTGTTAAGGCATGTACAGGAAGGGTAGGGGTGGTTAGAAAAATGTTTAGCTGAGTCCACACTAGTGAGACATGTGTGGGGAAGACCCCTGGTGTATGTTTGTAATTTCTGGGACTCTATCAAGTGTCACAGAATGCATAGGATGACTGCAGATGGAGTGAATGCACTTCCACTGCATGCCTTGTTGACACATGTATAGGGAGGGTAGGGGTGGTTAGAAAAATATTTAGCTGAGTCCCCACTAGTGAGACATGTGTGTGGTACACCACTGTTGAGTTGGTGTAATTTCTGGGACACTGTCAAGTGCCACAGAATGCATAGAGTGACTGCAGAATTGAGCAAATGTGTTTCCACTGCATGCCTTGTTGAGCCATGTACAGGAAGGGTAGGGGTGGTTAGAAAAGTGTTTAGCTGAGCCCCCACTAGTGAGACATGTGTGTGGTACACCACTGTTGAGTTGGTGTAATTTCTGGGACACTGTCAAGTGTCACAAAATGCAAAGGGTGACTGCAGAATGGTTCGAATGTGCTTCCACTGCATGCCTTGTTGACAAATCTATAGGAAGGGTATGGGTGGTTTGAAAACTGTTTAGCTGAGTCCCTACTGGCTCGGTCCCCAGTAGTTGAACATGGGTATTTAACACCAGTGGTGTGTTTGTGGATTCTGTCTGGTTCTCCGTCACAGGAACAGTGGGGTGTTTCAGACTGTTACGGATAGATATTTATCTCTCTTTCTGACTGCTAAAAGTGGCTTGTGTGTCTCAAGATGATAGTGTGCGGACTGGTTGAGAGAAATCTCTCTATCTCATTATTACATAGGTGTTGCTGTGTGGATAAAGGCCTCTCTGCCTCTTTGGTATGAATGGGTTGTCTCTCACCATGACTGGTATAAATTGTCAGCTTTGTACAGAGGGGTCTAACTGTCTAAATTGTGGATAATGGTGTCTGTGTCTAACTTACAGTGAAGGTTCTAAAGTGTTTGTGCATTAGTGCTCATTTTTTACACTAGTACTGAGTGCTTGAGCCTTATGCTACCCCTTCTATTTCAGGAATCAGTGGTATGTGGTGTACATAATGTACCTGCAGAGTAGAGTTGTGCTGCCTCAAGTACGTCTCTATGCACTTGTCTTTATGGCCTGGACCATGCACTGTCCCCAGTGATGGAGGAATAAAGAACTGGATATACCAATCCTTTACCTCCATCTTCAAGTGTACTACATGATAACATGTCCAGCAATTGCGGACTTGAATAATTGAATAACCGCGTCACGCGTTAAAAATTAATTGAACGGGAAGTGAATGGAGATATATCTACTAACAAGCACGGTTCTTGTACAGAAGCTAAATCTTAAGTTTACACGGCAGATTATGGTAGTCATAATGATAGGCTATCCTTTGTATATTCTGGTCTCCGTGGAAATGTGTTCACTACAAATTCGAAACGCAGTTTTGTGTTTATTCCATACTTTGTACATGAAACATGCCAATATTTAGTTTCTTCTATTTGTTTCCAATCACTCAGACGCAAAATTCAAGTTTACACGTTTGAATATGAATGTCGAACTACCGAGGCAATTTTTAGAGCAAGTGATATATTTTAGAGACCTACACACAGAATTCGAATGGCACTTTTATGAACCCCACTTCAAAATCTGGGACAATGTTAATGAATTATTCATAACTATTGTCATGTTATATTATAGCTGTGCATGGACGTACATGCACCAAGCAAGCACCGTCAGAAGTAAACGTAGGGCGTACGAGGCGCGCGTGCGAACATGCACACTCTAGACTAGCTGCGATCATACCAACGTGCTTCTGTAAAGCGATTACCGGTAGGTACACGCGTACAAATGATGCAGTTCTCGGCTAGCGCTAGGCCTACTTCATAATACTATCGACTCGTCGAGCCACTAGCTAGGACAACTCTAGCTTGCTACAGCTAGCGCTAGGTTTGTGTCGAGTCAGTACCAGTACGTGACGTGCGCAGTAATTAAAAGCAGATCGCGATTCGCATCGACATAGCCGGGTGAGTACGTTTTAATAACGTTCACAGATACATTTGTGATTGTGGTAGAAGGACTCTACAAATATGTGGTCGAAAGATGTAGGTACTACAGGTAGTATACCAGTCGACATAGCCAAGATGCGTGGTATTTTAAAGGCTAAACAGGGCATACTATTGCGTATCAACCACTCCTTTTCTAATATCACCAACATAGAGGTGTCGGTGTCTAAAGGTGATAAGCGCTGTTCGTAAGGAAGACAGTCGAGCTAGCCAGTGGGTGTGGCTTTAGTAACCGTTTCGCGCGCGTAGAAGTCACTTTACAATTACCGTATACCGCTCGAGTTCCAGCTAGCTAGCTCCGGTCCTAGCCTAACCGGCCTTGTAACTGGCCTAACTAATGACCAAAACCAAATACCAGAGTGTATAATAGTTGCACTTGTTTTAATTACATGTAAAGTAAATAGCCCACGTCACGATCAGGTGATGAAGCTGAATGTTAGAATACAACCTCCTCACACCTGACCCCTCCCTACACCACACCCGTCCCTACACCACACCCCTCCCTACACCACACCACACCCCTACACCACACCCCTCCCTACACCACACCCCTCCCTACACCACACCCCTCCCTACACCACACCCCTCCCTACACCACACCCCTCCCTACACCACACCCCTCCCTACCATCACACCCCTACCTACTATCACACACCTATTAATGTGTTCTCCAATAAGTTACATGCTAACAAGTTTAAGTCATTTGGTCCCTCCCCCCCCCCCCCCCCCCCCCCCCCCCCAACATATATATACTGCCCCAGAGTACTAGTAAACTTAGGGGGAAACATCACTGTCTATTGTAGAGTCCGGTGATAGTTACACAAAAGTCATTTAGCATTTACCTCCCCCACCCCCTCCCCCAAACATATGACCCATGCATATTGCTATGGCCATTAAACATTACATACTGTCCTAACAATGTCCCAGAGTAAGGGAAACACTTCACTGTCCATTGTTTGAGTCAGGTGATAGAAATTTTAAGTTACACAAAAGTCACTAACCCCCCCCCCCCCCTCCCCCAAACATATGACCCATGCATATTGCTATGGCCATTAAGCATTACATACTATCCTAACAATGTCCCAGAGTAGGGGAAACACTTCACTGTCCATTGTTTGAGTCAGGTGATAGAAATTTTAAGTTACACAAAGTCACTAACCTCCCCCCCCCCATCCCCCAAACATATGACCCATGCATATTGCTATGGCCGCTAAACATTACATACTGTCCTAACAATGTCCCAGAGTAAGGGAAACACTTCACTGTCCATTGTTTGAGTCAGGTGATAGAAATTTTAAGTTACACAAAAGTCACTAACCCCCCCCCCCCTCCCCCAAACATATGACCCATGCATATTGCTATGGCCACTAAACATTACATAGTGTCCTAACAATGTCCCAGAGTAGGGGAAACACTTCACTGTCCATTGTTTGAGTCAGGTGATAGAAATTTTAAGTTACACAAAAGTCACTAACCCCCCCCCCCCCCTCCCCCAAACATATGACCCATGCATATTGCTATGGCCACTAAACATTACATAGTGTCCTAACAATGTCCCAGAGTAGGGGAAACACTTCACTGTCCATTGTTTGAGTCAGGTGATAGAAATTTTAAGTTACACAAAAGTCACTAACCCCCCCCCCCCCTCCCCCAAACATATGACCCATGCATATTGCTATGGCCATTAAGCATTACATACTATCCTAACAATGTCCCAGAGTAGGGGAAACACTTCACTGTCCATTGTTTGAGTCAGGTGATAGAAATTTTAAGTTACACAAAGTCACTAACCTCCCCCCCCCCCCATCCCCCAAACATATGACCCATGCATATTGCTATGGCCGCTAAACATTACATACTGTCCCAATCATGTCCCAGAGTAGGGGAAACACTTCACTGTCCATTGTTTGAGTCAAGTGATAGGTTACACAAAAGTCACTAACCCCCCCCTCCCCCAAACATATGACCCATGCATATTGCTATGGCCACTAAACATTACATACTATCCTAACAATGTCCCAGAGTAGGGGAAACACTTCACAGTCCATTGTTTGAGTCAGGTGATAAGTTACACAAAAGTCACTAACCCCCCCCCCCCCCCCCCCTCCCCCAAACATATGACCCATGCATATTGCTATGGCCACTAAACATTACATACTATCCTAACAATGTCCCAGAGTAGGGGAAACACTTCACTGTCCATGGTGATAGAAATTTTAAGTTACACAAAAGTCACTAACCCCCCCCCCCCTTCACCCAAACATTTGACCCATGCATATTGCTATGCCCACTAAACATTACATAGTGTCCTAACAATGTCCCAGAGTAGGGGAAACACTTCACTGTCCATTGTTTGTCAGGTGATAGAAATTTTGAGTTACACAAAAGTCACTACCAATCCTTTTCCCGAAGTTGCGGATCTGTTTTGCCGACTTCCCTTACCTACATTGTTCTACCAACCAGAGGCCCTCCCCCAAACATATGACCCATGCACTTGTTAGGGTGCTTTTCAAAAGTTTCCATATTGAATAATATAACCATGTCAAATACAATAAGTGTGAATACAGTAAATCACAAGAAGGCATAAGAATCCAACTACACTTATCAGGATACTGAGTTTCACAATGCACACACTAATGAATATAGCTTCTAATGACAGCTGCATAGGAAAATGTTGGCATATTGGATGGAGGATGATCTGTTGAATGGGAGGAGAGAGAGAGGATAATACAACACGCACATTGTCAATGGATTGGTTCTCAGTGGCATATGCACCTCTCCATTGTCCCTGCCTCCACCACATTTTGCAGCTTTGCAGGCGTACCATAACGTGCAGATGATGGAAGGTAGTCAGGGACCATCAAGGTCCTGCACGACCACATTAATTATGGAGGACACACATGTATCGGCATGGTACTCTATCTGCTGGCATAGGTAGCTCAAGCAGGTCATTACAGCAAGCTTCTCTTCATATTTATTTATCCTATATTATATGTAGCCAAATAAGAACTCTGCATCTTACATCAGATAAGGTACAGCTGCAACACACCTACACAACCATATGTGTACATAAGTACACAATAGGAAAGCATGTTTGGGGGTGGGAGGGGAGGAAAGGAGGGTTGGTGTCACTGTGTGTAGGGAAGAAGGGTGGTGTGTGGAAGGGAGACAGTGTGTGGGGTGGGGAGAAGAACCATATTTTGAATCAGATAAAAGCACTGTACAAGTAAGGAGCAGCTGTAAATCAAATAAATAACCACATGTGTACATAGGTAGGTTAGGTGCACAATATGAATATGATATTAACATCACCAGGTCCATGGAAAACATTTCCTTACTACACTGTACATGTACTGTCTCTAAGTCTTTGACCAAAATCCTAGGCTACATTATAGCTGTAAGGTCAGTTAGCAATGTGGGAAATAGTAGTTAGTGTGCCAAGTGTTAAGATACATGTATATGACCAGATCAATGTGTGTGTGTGTGTGTGTGTGTGTGTGTGTGTGTGTGTGTGTGTGTGTGGTGTGTGTGTGTGTGTGTGTGCATAAGTGTGTGTGTGTGTGCATAAGTGTGTGTGTGTGTGCATAAGTGTGTGTGTGTGTGCATAAGTGTGTGTGTGTGTGTGCATAAGTGTGTGTGTGTGCATAAGTGTGTGTGTGTGTGCATAAGTGTGTGTGTGTGCATAAGTGTGTAGCATGTGTGGACTGATGGATAAATGGCATTAACTACACAATGACCACACAACTACATGTAGCAGTAAAGTTAACAAACCATACATGCTGTCTCTTACATGTAACTACCTGTACAAGGGTACCTTAGAACATTATTTTCATTAACCCTGTACACTCTCAATTTACGACCATTCTCATAGACCATTCAGTATGACCACATTAAAGACGGAAGGTTATACGCAATTATGGAGGACACACATGTATTGGCATGGTACTCTATCTGCTGACATGGTTAGTTCAAGCAGGCCATTACAGCTATACTAGCAAAGGTTCCCCTGTATCTTATATCAAATAAAGCTACAGCTGCAACACACTTACACAACCACATGTGTACATAAGTGAACAATACGAAAGCCCTTCCCTCAAGTGTGGGGGGAAGGAGGGGAAGGAAAGGAAGTTGGTGCGTGTAGGGAAGAAGGGGGTGGTGTGTGTGTGTGTGTGTGTGTGTGTGTGTGAAAGGGAGACAGTGTAAGAAGGGTAGTGTGTGGGGTTGTAGGGAGAACTATATCTTGAATCAGATAAAAGCAGGGCAGCTGTTAAAACAACAACCACATGTATACATAGGTAGGTGCACAATATGAATATGATATTAACAGGCGTCCCATTCCTTCTTGTACTGGCTACATTTATAGCTGTAAGGTCAGTTAACAATGTGGGAAATAAGAGTTAGTGTGCCAAGTGTTACGATACAAGCTCAATGTGTGTGCATAAGTGTGTGTGAGAGCGTGCATGTGCATGTTGACAAGTGTGTGTGTGTGTGTGTGGACTGATGGATAAAAGGGGACCACACAACTACATGTAGCTATCAAGTTAAATGCTGTCAAAGTCCTTAGAACATTATTTTCATTAAACCTATACACTCTCAACGTACAACCACACACATGGAGTAAATTCAAACTGAAACATTCACTGAACACTTTCAACCACCACATTGCAGTACATGATAACACTATACCATAAGGTCAGTTAACCCTGTAGAGTGCATGTGAATAGGCAGGATGCATAACATAACACCACACATGACCAAGTCCCTAACGACTGTGTTGGAGATAATTTGTAAGGCTTATTTAGAACCACTCTCTCGGCTACATGCCTTAACCCCTGACACTCTTATAAAAGCACACCAAACTCACAGGACTGTTTCTCTCGGCTACATGCCTTTACCCCTGACACTCTTATAAAAGCACACCACACTCACAGGACTGTTTCTCTCGGCTACATGCCTTAACCCCTGACACTCTCCTCGGTTACATGCCTTAACCCCTGACACTCTTATAAAAGCACACCACACTCTAAGGACTGTTTCTCTCGGCTACATGCCTTAACACTTGACACTCTTATAAAAGCACACCACACTCACCAGGACTGTTTCTCTCGGCTACATGCCTTAACCCCTGACACTCTTATAAAAGCACACCACACTCACAGGACTGTTTCTCTCGGCTACATGCCTTAACCCCTGATATTCTTATAAAAGCACACCACACTCGCCAGGACTGTTTCTCTCGGCTACATGCCTTAACCCTGTTATAAAAGCACACCACACTCACAGGACTGTTTCTCTCGGCTACATGCCATAACCCCTGACACTCTTATAAAAGCACACCACACTCACAGGACTGTTTCTCTCGGCTACATGCCTTAACCCCTGACACTCTTATAAAAGCACACCACACTCACAGGACTGTTTCTCTCGGCTACATGCCTTAACCCCTGATACTCTTATAAAAGCACACCACACTCGCCAGGACTGTTTCTCTCGGCTACATGCCTTAACCCTGTTATAAAAGCACACCACACTCACAGGACTGTTTCTCTCGGCTACATGCCATAACCCCTGACACTCTTATAAAAGCACACCACACTCACAGGACTGTTTCTCTCGGCTACATGCCTTAACCCCTGACTCTCTTATAAAAGCACACCACACTCACAGGACTGTTTCTCTCGGCTACATGCCTTAACCCCTGACACACTCACTGGGCTGTTTCTCTCGGCTATGTCGTTTAACCCCTGACACTATTAACACACTCACTAGGCTGTTTCTCTCGGCTATGTACTTTAACCACTGACACTTTTAATACACCCACTGGGCTGCAATGTACTTTAACCCTTGACACTCTTAACACACTCACTGGGCTGTTTCTATTGGCTATGTCGTTTAACCCCTGACACTTTTAACACACTCACTGGGCTGTTTCTCTCGGCTATGCCGTTTAACCCCTGACACTCTTAACACACTCACTGGGCTGTTTCTCTCGGCTATGTACTTTAACCCCTGACACTTTTAATACAACCACTGGGCTGTTTCTCTCGGCTATGTCGTTTAACCCCTGACACTCTTAACACAACCACTGGGCTGCTTCTCTCGGTTATGTACTTTAACCCTTGACACTCTTAACACACTCACTGGGCGGCTGTGTCGCTTAACCCCTGACACTATTAACACACACACTGGGCTGCTTCTCTCGGCTATGTACTTTAACCCTTGACACTCTTTACACACCCACAAGGCTGTTTCTTTCGGCTATGTGCCTTAACCCCTGACACTCTTACAAAGACCACACCCACAGGACTCTTTTTGCCGCTAAGTTGATTAACCCTTCGAACTCTTACAATAACCACACCCACAGGGCTATTTTTGCCGTTAATTTGATTAACCCTTCACACTCTTAATACAAAGAGCACACGCACAGGCCCCTTTTTATGGTTGAGTTGCTTAAAACTTTCTTGCAAAAGCTAGTTGGGCTTGCGCGACCTTCGCATTTTGGCGGAACGTGGTACCTGGAACGTTTCCGCTAAACGCGAAGGTCGGGCTATCACGACAAATTGCTTTTAGAGCATCCTTGCAAGCCATGCAACACACATTCACTTCACAACTTACGGAAGGTTCAGTATCATAATTTTGAACCTGCGTCGCGTGAGCTATAAGAGTCTGGGAACGAGTACGCAGTCAATTAAATTTTGCGCATGCGTATGTTGTATTTAAGTTTTTTAGCTACAAAACGAGAGTTTTAGCACCCAAAAATACAGGACTAGTCTTTTTATACGCTACCTACTATGCGGCGTTCATAAAATAACTTGTTGTTGTAAATAAAGTTAATTAATTTTAATTAATAATTAGCCATTTTGAAAGTATGATAAATCATAAAATAATCTGGAAAATATATTGGTGAAACCAGAATTTTAATATCATCATCCTATAGTAACTTATTATTCATGTCCTCAATTGCTGGCCATGAAGAATTGTCAAGGTCACATGACTACCATTTTGTGTTTTTGTGTGTAAAGACCTGTATGTACAGTTTTTAGAAATAACATGATAACAAAGGCAAATATGAAGGAAGTTATGTGCATTTGTGGAATCCTATGTAGTTATAATGAGCTCCACCCACAATAGGGCAATGCACATTGACAGAGGGAGCTACTGTAACTTGTTCTGGGAGAGAGGGTTATGGTTGTGCAAGTTTGAATGGCAAGTGACTATGGATCACTGTACTGTTAATACAAATTAACTCGCAGTTACAATAATATGCACTTGGATTACAATATTGACATAATAGCTTGCACAAATAAGTTCTAAAAGTAGTTTTCTATATGTAGTCCTAAAACTTCAACAATCTTTTGTGCTCTTTTAAATAGTTACACATTTAGTAGCATTTTTAACCATTTGGTTCGGTATATCACTGATGGCATCTGATATGGCTTGTTTGAGGTCTGGGATAGTTTTGGGGCTCTGTGCGTACACAATTCCTTTCAGGTAACCCCAAAGCCAAAAATCCAAAGGTGTCAAATCCGGACTTCTTGCAGGCCATGGAATTGGCCCTCCACGGCCCATCCATCTGTCCTCGAAGGTGTTGTTTAGCCATTCTGTGACTTCATGAAAATAGTGAGATGGTGCTCCATCTTGTTGAAATATTATTTCCTCAATTTTGTCCTCATCAAGAGATGATTGGAGATATGGCCAAAGGCGTTTTAACATTCCTAGATATGACTTTCCTGTCACTGTGCCCTGTTCAAAAAAGTATGGTCCTATGATTTCATCATTAAGGAGTCCACACCAGACCATGATGCCTTCCTTTTTATATGCCCTGTCAACTGTTTTTCGAGGATTGGTTTTGGCCCATGTGATTGCATTATGGATGTTTACTTTACCATTTAATTTAAATATTGCCTCATCCGTCCACAAAATATTCTCCTCATATTCATTGTTGTACTCGACCTTCTCCAACCATTCCTCTGCCCATTCCACTCTTTTCTCGTGGTCTCCTTCTTTCAGTTCCTGAACCATTCTGCTCCTGTAAGCTTTCATCTTCAAGTCTTTTCTGACAATTGTTCGTACTGTGCTATATGGTATATCTGTGGCACATGATATTCGCCTCAATGATAACTCAGGGTCATCATTGATTTTCCTATCTATAGCCTGTATGTTGACTGGACTTCTTCCACTTCTCCTCCTCCCTGAATGCTTACAATCATCTGTGCCACCAGTGTCATAGAATCGTTTCACTGTCCTTAGCACAGTGGATGGGCTTAGAGTGCCATGTCCAGGATACTTCACCTTGAACTGTCTAACTGTTTCACTTGCATTTCTCGTTTCTGCATAAAGCATCACAATAGTCACTCTCTGATCCTTTGTAAGCT
Source organism: Spongilla lacustris (assembly GCA_949361645.1). Classification (NCBI taxonomy): domain Eukaryota; kingdom Metazoa; phylum Porifera; class Demospongiae; order Spongillida; family Spongillidae; genus Spongilla; species Spongilla lacustris. The sequence continues at coordinate 9,175,702 of OX442420.1, forward strand.
GTACAAAATGATTTCAGTATGTAGTTTTTTTTCCTGCAGTGCTTTTATAGTGCAGTGGAGCAATTCTATTGGTTCCCGCCAATCACAGCGCTGGAGTGATTCTATTGGTTCCCGCCCAATCACAGTGGAGTGTTTCTATTGGTTCCCGCCAAAATGCACTACAGCTAATTGATCCTTATTTCCTGTACTTTCTCACAGGCACGTGATATTGAGGTTTATTGCTTTTCAGTCCTACATCAAGATGTATTCAATCTGATGGAGGATATTAACATAGGTACCATATTATCTTATATGTTATCTGTATTAGTGTCAATGTATTATTGTGTGTGTTTGCATATGTATATGTAAATATGTGAGACTGTGATTTTAAAATTCAGCCTATTTTTAACAGTATCTTTTTTATTTGTGTAATTGTGAGAACATGGTTAGGTTTAACTGCACACACACTTGTGTGGTCACGTGCATGGGAGCATAGAATAACTCACCAGACCTAAATGTAGTTTCTTAGCATAGGGAGATGGGAGACAGGGAGATAAAGTTGTAGAAAGGTGACAGATAGATGTATGGTGAGGATGGGATAGGAGCGTGAACGAATGAAGTTGCTGAAGTTGCTGGCTGTTACATGTATCCTTTGGGAGTGCATGTGTGTGGTGTAGAAGAGCCTTTTCTTGGGAGTATCTGACCTTATGAACTGTATCACATGTACCTGCAGGCCAATAGGAGCATGAGAAAGCAAACAGAATGTTATGTTTCTGTATTCCTTTGATGTCTAGTAGTGCAGTAAGAGGAGGGGCTTAAAACACCTCCCCATGACCTCTATGAATAATTTGCATTGATTATGACACCTGCAACCTCCCACAATCCTCCTACCCATCCTATCTCACACATATTCATGAAAGCAGAAAGAAAGGTTCCTCTGTCCAACATGCACAGATAAAGGTCCTATGGTTGCACAAGCAGTGGGGAGTAATTCCTCTGTTGCACAGAAGTCTCAGTTACAGAAAGGTTCCACTGTGTCATCTGCCTCAGTGATAGAGAGAAAGGTACCTATTTTAGGCAGTTGAAAAGAGGTCTCTCAGCTTCCAAAACAGAGGGTGGCAGTTCTGTTTCCTGGACCATGAGTTTAGTTGATTAATAGTGAAATAGCTACACACACACACACACACACACACACACACACACACACACACACACACACACACACACACACACACACACACACACACACACACACACACACACACACACACACACACACACACACACACACACACACACACTCTCTCCTATGCTTTCTTGTACACACGATACATATTACCACATCAAGCTTCTAAAAATTGATATTTGCAATAAATACACTACACAAAACAAAAACAGATAGTCATGTCACTAAGACAAATTTCCATTATGCAGTAGGAAAGGATTAATCGGTATCTCCAGTTGTTACTTCATCCAAAGAAGCACGGTCCTAGTGTGGAGAACATAAAGACATGCAGACACATACTTATGTACTTGAGGAGACATACCTTTACCAGAAGTCTTGTTTCTTTTTAAATTTACCTCTCCAAAGTCTCAATGTTTGCCTCTTTAGCTTGCAAGTAACAACTGTGCCGGCACACATGAAGTGTGAAGACTGAGTAGAAACAAAATACAAGTCTTAAGAAAACACAAACACACACACATACACACACATGTAAACCACTCATGTATAAATATACAGGAAGGAATATCTTCATTCATTGATGCATTCATTTTTCACACATCTCCCACATCTCTCTGTCTCCAATCTGTTCTGTTACTCTGCCTCCATACTCACCTTATACTTTTTCCACCGCCAAAATACAAGATAACAAAGTCATTACAAATAAGAGGGGTACCAATGGTGCAAATTTATGAGAAGTCCCAAGTGAGGCATCTAAATGCCTTACTGGTAGTGAAAGAAAAGGCAGTGTGTGTCACATGGGACATACTTGTAAGTGTAAGGCAAAATTTTTTACCTATCAATTTAGCAGCAATTTAGAGACACGTGACCAAATGGAGAGGAAGCTCTCTGCATAGCTGGTGGTAAGAATGGGTAAAGATATCCCTCATTTAGTTTGCAGAGTGACCTACAATGTACATGTATATCACCATTGGGACCCCATTTTGTGTACCATTGGGACCCCTCTAATGTTTACATTATAGGGACCACACAACAGTGGGACCCCCCTTTTGTGTACACCATTAAAACTTTTAATGTGTGCGCGAACAGGACCTCTCTTATGTGTCCACCATTGGGACCCCTCTTATGTGTGCACCATTGGGACCCCTCTTATGTGTGCACCATTGGGACCCCTCTAATGTTTACATTATAGGGACCACACAACAGTGGGACCCCCCTTTTGTGTACACCATTAAAACTTTTAATGTGTGCGCGAACAGGACCTCTCTTATGTGTCCACCATTGGGACCCCTCTTATGTGTGCACCATTGGGACCCCTCTTATGTGTGCACCATTGGGACCCCTCTTATGTGTGCACCATTGAGACCCCTCTTATGTGTGCACCATTGGGACCCCTCTTATGTGTGCACCATTGGGACCCCTCTTATGTGTACACCATTGGGACCCCTCTTATGTGTACACCATTGGGACCCCTCTTATGTGTACACCATTGGGACCCCTATTAGGCCCTAGCTCCCCTGAGGCACACGTACCTTAGCGTGGTGGGACGTTACAGTGCGAGCTGTTTCAGCGAGTTGCATGTTGTTGGGCTGGTTCTGCTCGAAGTGACGCTATTTTTCTCTGAATACTGTCTGTAACAGGAAACAAATGCGCGGGGTTTACATTCTGAACTGATAATTACTTATTCATGTACAACATACCGTCTATGATCAATAATGTTCTGCTCTATGTGATTACATGCACTCGTGCAGCTGCAGTGCTGAACTGGTTCTGTACTTTTCCCTTTATGTAGATGTGTCAACAAAGCATGCAGTGGAAACACATTCACTCCATTCAGCAGTCACCCAATGCATTCTATGACACTTGATAGTGACCCAGAAATTACACCAACTCAACAAGTGTGTACCAAACACATGTCTCACTAGTGAGGACTCAGTTAAGCATTATTCAAACAACCCCTACCTTCCTATACATGTGACAACAAGGTCTGTAGTGGAAGCACATTTGCTCCATCTGCAGACACCCTATGCATTCTGTGACACTTGATAAAGTCCCAGAAATTACAAAAATACACCAGGGGTCTTCCCCACACATGTCTTACTAGTGGGGACTCAGCTAAACATTTTTCTAACCAACCCTACCCTTCCTGTACATGGCTCAACAAGGCATGCAGTGGAAACACATTTGCTCCATTCTGCAGTCACCCAATACCTTGACAGTGTCCCAGAAAGTACACCAACTCAACAGTGGTGTATCACACACTTGTCTTACTAGTGGGGACTCAACTAAACATTTTTTAACCACCCCTACCCTTCCTGTAAATGTGTCAACAAGGCATGCAGTGGAAACGCATTTGCTCCATTCTGCCGTCACCCAATGCATTCTGTGACACTTTACAGTGTCCCAGAAATTACACCAATTCAACATTGATGTACCACACACATGTTTCACTACTGGGGACTCAGCTAAACATCTTTCTATTCACCCATACCCTCCCTATACATGTGTCAACATGGCATGCAGTGGAAGCACATTCGCTCCATCTGCAGTCAACCTATGCATTCTGTGACACTTGATAGAGTCCCAGAAATTACAAAAATACATCAGGGGTGTTCCTCACACATGTCTCACTAATGGGGACTCAGCTATACATTTTTCTAACCACCCCTACCCTTCCTGTACATGGCCCAACAAGGCATGCAGTGGAAACACATTTGCTCCATTCTGCAGTCACCCAATGCATTCTGTGACACTTGACAGTGTCCCAGAAATTACACCAACTCAACATTGGTGAACCACACACATGTTTTACTAGAGGGGACTCAACTTAACATTTTTCTAACCACCCCTACCCTTCCTGTAAATTTGTCAACAAGGCATGAAGTAGAAGCACATCTGCAGTCACCCTACTCATTCTGTGACACTTGATAGAGTCCCAGAAATTACAAATATACACAAAGGGTGTTCCCCATACATTAAGGAACTCAGCTAAACATTTTTCTAACCACCCCTACCTCTCCTGTAAATGTGTCAACAAGGCATGCAGAGGAAGCACATATGCCGTCACCCTATGCATTCTGTGACACTTGATAGTGTCCCAGAAATTACAAAAATACATCAGGGGTGTTCCTCACACATGTCTCACTAATGGGGACTCAGCTATACATTTTTCTAACCACCCCTACCCTTCCTGTACATGGCCCAACAAGGCATGCAGTGGAAACACATTTGCTCCATTCTGCAGTCACCCAATGCATTCTGTGACACTTGACAGTGTCCCAGAAATTACACCAACTCAACATTGGTGAACCACACACATGTTTTACTAGAGGGGACTCAACTTAACATTTTTCTAACCACCCCTACCCTTCCTGTAAATTTGTCAACAAGGCATGAAGTGGAAGCACATCTGCAGTCACCCTACTCATTCTGTGACACTTGATAGAGTCCCAGAAATTACAAATATACACAAAGGGTGTTCCCCATACATTAAGGACTCAGCTAAACATTTTTCTTACCACCCCTACCCTCCCTATACATGTGTCAACAAGGCATGCAGTGGAAGCGCATTCACTCCATCTGCAGTCACCCTATGCATTTAGTGACACTTGATAGAGTCCCAGAAATTACAAACATACACCAAGGGTGTTCTCCACACATGTCTAACTAGTGGAGACTCAGCTAAACATTTTTCTAACCACCCCTACCCTTCCCGTACATGGCTTAACTAGGTATGCACTGGACACACATTCGCTCCATTCTGCAGTCATTCTATGCATTCTGTGACACTTGATAGTGTCCCAGAATTTACAAAAACACACCAGCGGTCTTCCCCACACATGTTTCACTAGTGGGGACTCAGCTAAAAAATTTTCTAACCACCCCTACCCTTCCTGTAAATGTGTCAACAAGGCATGCAGAGGAAGCACATCTGCCGTCACCCTATGCATTCTGTGACACTTGATAGTGTCCCAGAAATTACAAAAATACATCAGGGGTGTTCCTCACACATGACTCACTAGTGGGGACTCAGTTATACATTTTTCTAACCACCCCTACCCTTCCTGTACATGGCCCAACAAGGCATGCAGTGGAAACACATTTGCTCCATTCTGCAGTCACCCAATGCATTCTGCGACACTTGACAGTGTCCCAGAAATTACACCAACTCAACATTGGTGAACCACACACATGTTTCACTAGAGGGGACTCAGCTTAACATTTTTCTAACCAACCCTTCCCTTCCTGTAAATGTGTCAACAAGGCATGAAGTGGAAGCACATCTGCAGTCACCCTATTCATTCTGTGACACTTGATAGAGTCCCAGAAATTACAAAACTACACAAAGGGTGTTCCCCACACATTAAGGACTCAGCTAAACATTTTTTTTACCACCCCTACCCTTCCTGTACATGTGTCAACAAGGCATGCAGTGGAAACACATTCACTCCATTCTGCAGTCACCCAATGCCTTGACAGTGTCCCAGAAAGTACACCAACTCAACAGTGGTGTATCACACACTTGTCTTACTAGTGGGGACTCAACTAAACATTTTTTAACCACCCCTACCCTCCCTAAACATGTGTCAACAAGGCATGCAGTGGAAACACATTTGCTCAATTCTGCAGTCACTCTATGCATTCTGTGGCACTTGACAGTGTCCCAGAAATTACACCAACTCAACAGTGGTGTACCACACACATGTCTCACAAGTGGGGACTCAGCTAAACATTTTTTAACCACCCCTACCCTCCCTATACATGTGTCAACAAGGCATGCAGTGGAAGTGCATTCACTCCATCTGCAGTCATCCTATGCATTCTGTGACACTTGATAGAGTCCCAGAAATTACAAACATACACCAGGGGTCTTCCCCACACATGTCTCACTAGTGTGGACTCAGCTAAACATTTTTCTAACCACCCCTACCCTTCCTGTACATGGCTCAACAAGGCATGCGATAGAAACATATTTGCTCTATTCTGCAGTCACCCAATGCCTTGACAGTGTCCCAGAAAGTACACCAACTCAACAGTGGTGTATCACACACTTGTATTACTAGTGGGGACTCAACTAAACATTTTTCTAACCACCCCTACCCTCTCTATACATGTGTCAACAAGGCATGCTGTGGAAGAACATCTGCAGTCACCGTATGCATTCTGTGACACTTAAAAGTGTCCCAGAAATTACAAACATACACCAGGGGTGTTCCCCACACATGTCTCACTAGTGGGGACTCAGCTAAACACTTTTCTAACCACCCCTACCCTTCCTGTACATGGCTCAACAAGGCATGCAGTAGAAACACATTTGCTCAATTCTGCAGTCACTCTGTGCATTCTGTGGCACTTGACAGTGTCCCAGAAATTACACCAACTCAACAGTGGTGTACCACACACATGTTTCACTAGTGGGGACACAGCTAAACATTTTTCTAGCCACCCCTAACCTTCCTGTACATGGCTCAACAAGGCATGCAGTGGAAGCACATCTGCAGTCAACCTACGCATTCTGTGACACTTGATAGAGTCCCAGAATTTACAAAAATACACCAGGGGTGTTCCCCACACATGTCTCACTAGTAGGGACTCAGCTAAACATTTTTCTAACCACCCCTAACCTTCCTGTACATGGCTCAACAAGGCATCCAGTGGAAACACATTTGCTCCATTCTGCAGTCACCCAATGCATTATGTAACACTTGACAGTGTCCCAGAAATTACACCAATTCAACAGTGGTGTACCACACACATGTCTCACTAGTGGGGACTCAGCTAAACATTTTTCTATTCACCCCTACCCTTCCTATACATGTGTCAACATGGCATGCAGTGGAAGCACATTCGCTCCATCTGCAGTCAACCTATGCATTCTGTGACACTTGATAGAGTCTCAGAAATTACAAACATACACCAGGGGTGTTAATCACACATGTCTCACTAGTGGGGACTCAGCTAAACATTTTTCTAACCACCCCTACCCTTCCTGTAAATGTGTCAGCAAGGCATGCAGTGGAAGCACATCTGCAGTCACCCAATGCATTCTGTGACACTTGAAAGTGTCCCAGAAATTACAAAAATACACCAGGGGTGTTCCCCACACATGTCTCACTAGTAGGGACTCAGCTAAACAGTTTTCTAACCACCCCTAACCTTCCTGTACATGGCTCAACAAGGCATCCAGTGGAAACACATTTGCTCAATTCTGCAGTCACCCAATGCATTATGTGACACTTGACAGTGTCCCAGAAATTACACCAAAAATACACCATGGGTGTTCCCCACACATTTCTCAATAGTGAGGTATCAGCTAAGAATTTTTCTAACCACCCCTACCATTCCTGTAGACATGTCAACAAGGCATACAGTGGAAGCACATTCGCTCCATCTGCAGTCACCCTATGCACATTCTGTGACAATGGACACTGTCCTACCTAAGAGATAGAGACCCTCTTATTTCCTTTGATGTCCAGACCATTGGGACCCCTCTAATGGGTGAACCATTGGAACCCCCTTTAATGTCATTGGGCCATCTCTTAATTAATAATGTGTGCACCATTGGGAGTCTTCTTTGGCTCTTGCTCCCCTGAGGCACACGTACCTTAGCGTGGTGGGACGTTACAGTGCGAGCTGTTTCAGCGAGTTGCATGTTGTTGGGTTGGTTCTGCTCGAAACGACGCTGTTTTCTCAGAATACTGTCTGTAACAGGAAACGAATGCGCCGTGCGTAGTACGTAGGCACGGTAGGCTTACATTCTGAACCGATGCTTACCTATTCGCGTATACCATAGCGTCTTTGATGAATCACGTTCTGCTCTACGTGGTTACATGCACCCGTGTAGCTGCAGTGCTGAACGCGCGTACTTGCCGGATCGATGGATCGAATTGAAATGATGCCCACCGAGTTTGGTTTGTTATTAAAACCGTTACTGCTGTTACAAACGGCGCGGTATGGCATGATTTGGGTTCTATAAAGATGCTGTGTTTTTAAAGCACTGAAGCACTGCCTGGGAAACAACTTATTTAACGGCTTGGGGTCATTGATGGTAAAAACACTGGGTTTTACAATATTTGCTCCTGCATCTGCATGGGCCACGATGACTATTCGGATAGGTGAATGCAAAGTGCCCGCAATATGATGTTGCAGAGATGCAAAGTTTAGGAGGGTGGGGCTGTGTTGTGGCAATGTATCACGTGAATGCGATAATTATTCAATTATGTTCACGTGAGGAACTCTCGTTCTCGGACCTAACATTATTTTATATGGATACCGCGCATGCGTAAGCGCTGCCTAACTTCAACAGCTTTAAACTCTGCTTCCAAAACACGAATCAATGCAATTGTTAGTTCCACAATTAGAGTATGACTTTCTCTACGGGTCTAATAATTCAAACTCTGCTTTTCACAAGTCCAATTAACGGAAATTAATAAATTCCGTTTTAAACATTTGGCTTCGTTAGGCACCAGGCAAGATGGTAAACTGTTTATTGGCACGATTATTGGATGCTCCTTTGCATAGATTTACCGCGATATTGGTGATTTATATGCTATAGCTTGACTTTGAGTGGGGGCTTTCCCGCAAAAACCTTAGATAAGGTAGATCACGTGATAAGTAATATTAATAGCTATAAAAATTAATTTTTACACACTCTCTGGGGGTTGTTGCTTGTTGATCAATGCATTGGCATGTATTAAATAAACTTAATAATAACTTTTAATAACTACATATTAATAACTTTAAGTTAGTCATTGGCATGATTTTTACTTCAAACAGCATAATTTTACAATGTTCAGTTCTGGAGTTATAGCAATTCAAACATTTTGCGCGACTTTTGGATCACCCTGTATATTTAAATCTAGACTTATCATGTCTCCATTTTATAAACCCAACCCGTACTAAATTTAGTACGAGGCAGTATATTATTATTGTGCCTTTGTGCACACATGCATGCGATATATAAATCAGTGGAGTCAATCAATCAGAGAAAACAAAGGAACTGACACTGAAACACTACACAGCAATAAAAACTGTGATGGGTTTGGAGGTCCTCCTAGACTGCAGTAGCATCGAGATGAATACGGAGGAGAAGAGGCACAAATTTAATGGAGGGTTGCAGCCAGTGTTGCCGCGATATATCGCGAAAGGCGATATATCGCGATTAAATGTTTATATCGCGAAAGGCGATATATCGCGATTAATCTTTAGTCATATCGCGAAATAAACGTGTACGGACGTAAACAAAGATATACAGAAATAAAACGAACTGAGAATAAGTATAATGCATTTAGGTACATGTATATATCACAATGAAAATAATTTACTGTTACAGTTAAACCAGTTCAATTTGATATTTGCCTTAGAGCCTTACATGCAAAATGCCACGCCCCCACGGGCGCAACCTTTTCTTCTTAAGAAAAATACCTAAGTAAAAATGCACAAGTACTTGCTTGCTGGTTTAGTTATAGTAGGGACGTATGGTTCATGATTCCTCCACCACAACAACGGATCATATTTTCTGAAATTGATTTCTGCTGACAGGCTGCTTGTGAACATTGCGCAAGCTATCATGTAGCTAAAAAACAATTGATTTTTTTTGTGCCATCCAAAGCCTCCCATACGGCAGTTTTGAAGGCTTCGCTCATGAAATCGTCTGTGGTAGCAAGTACATTTAGCGTAAGTACACGTATACCTGTACCATATCCTTCGTGGTAACCATAACTATTCACCCCAACATTTAATAACCAAGCGATAATTGATCATGAATGATTTAATATATCGCGATATTTATATCGCGATTAAATGCTCTGAGGCCGAGATTAATAATCGGGTATGAACAAAAATTAATGAAACAAGTAAATAAAAAAACATTCTCTATGAGAAAGTTGGTGGCATAATGGATTTGAAGGCAAATGGTGGTGTAAAAAGGAAGGAAACAAGGGTCTAATGATAAGGGAAAATGGAATAGTCCTATATTTAGCACACGAACAACATACTATATCCTACATGTAGAAATGTGCATATAGGACTATTCCATTTTCCCTTATCATTAGACCTTTGTTTCCTTCCTTTTTTACACCACCATTGCCTTCAAATCCTATATGCCACCAACTTTCTCAGAGAGAATGTTTTTTATTTACTTGTTATTATATAGTATCGCGCTTATTGCTTGCATGCAGATCAGTGGATCGAGGACCGTCAATCACTCAATTGCATGGATGCACTCATGCACTGCTTAATCTCCCAATGACACTGTCATGCATGAATTTGCCATGCATGCAGGCTCTAGCCGCTAATTCCAGCACATACAAGATGCTGTCAGTCTTAAGGAATTTAAGCTGCTCAAATCAATTTCAGAAAAGATGATGCATGGTGGATCATGAGATCGATCAGAAATCATGAGTCATACTTCCCTATATACCATGCATGTATATAGTTAAAATAGCAAGCTGCATGAATGGGCATTTTTGCTCTGACAGCACCTGCCGAAAGAATATCTTCCATTTTCTTCTTAAGGATATTCTTAGCAGTGCACTGCTGTGTTGGTCACTGCATGGTTAAACAAAGATCAAAATGAATTAATGGGAAAGTTAGATTCAATTCTCTTTGGTTATGAGTCACCACGCAAGCAGAAAAGTACAGGCTTCTCACCATTTTTCATCCTGTATATCACAGAGAAGCTCAACACATGCACAACATTCACGTTTGAGTCCGTTGCCAACTTTCTACATATGTCCATATGCACATGTGCATTACATCATGATACATTACATTGCATGCACATCACAAATGATGTAACATCGTTTTAATTTTGGTAACAGAGCTAGATTGTAGAAGATCTTGGAGGTTCAAAGAAAGTACTTCCATTACTTGAGTTGAAGGTGACTTGATTAGAATCAGTTGAACCATAGTAACCTTTGTTAGTCTTCTTTTGCTTCCGTACCTTCATGACACAGATGTGCACCAACAGGGCGGCTCCCGCGGTAAAACCCCACAGCGGCATGCACACTGCAGTAAGGGCCATCATGGTGTAATCGTCTGATTCCAGATGGGGACGTGCCATGTATACACGCGTCACAAAAGGCACCACCAGTAGAACAGAGTACGTGATGGGGTAGGCCATCAGCGGGAGCATTTGGCCAAGGGCCTCTTTGTGCTGCTGCCATTTCTCTCTATGTGATGACGTCGCTCTTCTGAGTAGCACAATTGCCATGACAACAACAGCCACCGAGTTTACCACGCACAAAATTGTAGCCGGACCCAACCAGAGGGCAAATTGTTCGATTACACCCTTTCTGCTAAAGTTCAGAGGACAGTTGTCTATCCAGTCCTGCACCCCACACCACGCCCCCGCCATTCCGTAACTCTTTGTAATAAGTGGTACGATAACGATGACAGACGGGATAAGTGTTGATCCCAGTACGTAGACCAACTCACACTTCTTTAAGTTTCTGTAGTAGACAACGAAGCAGAAGAGATGCGCAGTTACGCACGCAGTAAGCATCAGCTTCACCCATTGCAAGTAGAGCACCAGAAGACCCGAGGCCTGGCAAAATGGCGAATTCTCATTAGTCGAATTCGAAGCCGGTTCATTGTGCGTTGCTGAAAAGACTTGCAAGATGCAAGTTATTCCGTAGAGCAATGCGGAGAACACCTGGTAAGCGGCCAAGCGGTAGACCAGTATGCGGTGTAGCCTTAGCGCTAGGACCAAGACGATTACGACTGTACACAACAGCACGCACGCCGCGCCCACCGAAGTCAGAAGATAGAGGATCAATGTAATGCGATCGGGGTCTAAATGATCTGAACACTTCGACGGTCTGTCGATCATTTCATGGTCCATCAGTTATCGATATCCAGAAGCCCTAGGGGGGTGAACACTGCCATAATTCGACACGCGCTCGCTTTTCGTATTCGGGTCGCGCCATCTCGTATTCGGGTCGTGCCGTCTCGTATTCGGGTCGTGCCATCTCGTATTCGGGTCGTGCCATCTCGTATATGGGTGGTGCCATTTCGTATTTGGGTGGTGCCATCTCGTTACAGCTCCGTAACAGTACGTTAGGTAAGAACGTTCTGTTACAGCTCCGTTACAGACATGCATAATACCATTGCCATCGTTCCGTACCAGGCTATGGTTTGGATCCAGGGAATTTGTTTTTTTACTTGTATATAATCAGCCATGCTTATGAGCGCCGGCTGTACGCTCAGCTTCCTCTCCTCTCCGTGCATTCGACAGTACGTAAGAACGGTACGTTCTGACCATAGTACATACTGACACATGCGTAGGGTACTGTCGTTAAGCTCATGCACCAATGTCGATTATGAGAACCCGAGAGTGACGTGTCCTTTGGACCTCTGCTCACTTTGCATCGATCTTCTAATTTAACAATAAGACCGGTACCATGCAGATCATGTATATAACCAGACACACCCCACCTACAATAATACTAGGCCTAGTACTCTCGTGTTCTAGTATATACTTCTCTGTTATACCCGGTGAATGCCTGACGACGACACAGATGTGTTTGTGTGACAGTACATATGTTAGGGGTTTGTGAACACTTAAGTGACTTAACATTTTTGTGTGTCATTAAAATTTTTTTTAGTTGCATATATATGCAAGCAACTGCAAAATGAGTTCCATCACAGCAATACGTCTGATGGCATCTAACTATCTTCCTGGAGCTAGCCAGCAATCCTCTACAGATGTCTGATGGTAGGTGGGGAGTATGAGGGAGGGAAATTAGCAGAGGGAGTGGTTGAGAGATGTAGGGAGGGGTCAAGAATGGTAGAGAGGGAGGGAAGGGACCACAAGAGGGAGGGGTCATGAGGGGGAGGGATGAAAACAGGACAATAATTATTGTGATCCTACATGTAATGCCACAATTTAGTAGAATGTCCAAATGTTTTATATAATTATAATGTAGATATCATTGATTTTCAGCTGATGGTTTGTTATTCATGGAGGCATTGATGGCTATAGTCGTCGAATCATGTACCTACATTGCTCCAATAACAATCGAGCAGACACAGTTCTGCAGTTGTTTCTTGCATCTGTAAGAGAATTTGGGCTACCAACCGGAATCCATGCAGACAGAGGTGGAGAAAATACAGAAGTTGTTCAACTAATGCTACAACATCCATTACATGGACCAGGTAGCTTTATTACTGGTCAGAGTGTCCACAATCAGTGTATTGAGAGGTTATGGAGAGATGTGTTTACACTGTGCACACAATCTGTTCTATACCATGGAAGAGGAGGGGCTGCTAGATTGTGAAAATGAAGTACATGTCTGTTGTCTCCATTATGTATTTTTAAGTTGTATCGATAATAGCTTACAAGTATTTAAGGAGGCATGGAATCAGCATCTTCTAAGTTCTGAAGGCAACCTTTCACCATGCCAGTTATGGATCAGTGGGGAATCCAATACAGAAAACATACCTGAGGTATGGCATTTTTGATATTGGAAAATTTGTGCATACATTTTAAAATCACTAAAAACAAGACACAAGCACACAACACTGTATAAACCAGATAGCTTATAGGTGTCTGATGTTTCACACCTACCTAATAATTGTGTGTTTGTTAGCAGAACTCAGCATATGTGCAGCAATCTTATAACTTGCAGGCAATGCCTGTGGTCAAGACTTGACTGAAATACTTCATTTCAACATTAGGCTACCTAACTTGCTGTGAAGTCCTTTCTACTGTCCCGCATCAGCATGTAGCATGGCCTTGATTGATGAATGTAGAATTTTATTTGAATGTACACTCTAAAGTCATATAGTTTTGGCATGCAGCTGCAGAGCTCTGAAGCTGCATGCCGAAACTATATGACTTTACTGTATGGTGTTGCTATCAACCCATACAGGTAATATATTGTATGCCTAATAGCTGGTTACTAAGACTTGCCCGCACAATAATATGCATACCCCAGCTATACTGTATACAGATATGACTTGAAGGGAAATAAATTTGGTACATATACTTACACACATGATTATATGAATTATATATTGTTTTGCAGGAGGATTTGAATACTTATGGTATCGACTGGAATGGTCCACTTGCTGTTTCCAGAAACGATGATGATTATGAAGTCACAGTACCTTATATTCAATCTATAGCTCCTTTACCAGATGGTGTATTACATGACTTGCAGGAAACTGTTCATCCTCTTGACCACAGTTGTAACCATCGAATTGACTTGTACATGACAGCTTTGCAATTTGTTAATAGTAGATTGTAAGTGAATGTTGAAATGTGCAATTTGTTACTAGTAGATTGTGGAGAAAGAAAATGCATTTGCATGAATGAAACCTTTTTTTTTTCACCGTATTATTTCCTGCATGAAATATTGTCACGTAAAAGTTCATGGTTGTGGAGATACTATCGATAAACACTGCCTTTTTTTCTTTCCTTTTTTTTTTCATGGGAGGAGGCCTGGGTGTTGTACATCATGTGTATAGGGGCAAAATTACAATACAAACTAGTATGGCAAGTATGATTATTGCACTGGAAATTCTACACTGCATGGGACTCTGAATATAACACGTCCGCCTGTTCAGCAACAAGAAGGGGGACTGGACTGTGGAGCATTTGCTATTGCATGCCTTTGGGTATACCATCGGGCACAAGGAAACAATTTGCAGGATTTAGCTCTAAAACAGGATGCAATGAGAAATCAGTCATCTATTAAAGTGCTTTGAAAGTCAGAAGCTGATGCATGCCATTCCCAATACTAATATGCATGCTCCTGTCAAGAGATGTACGTATATAGGCAAAAGAAATACAGTATCCGTCTTTAATACATGTATATCTGATAACTGCCTGGAACTGTAAGGATTGTTGATTTACATCAGTGTATAGGGTTTTTCATTACTGAATTGTTCTGTCGTGCGTGTTCATCAGTGTATTCCTCATCTGCATGTCAAATTACATGCATGGGATCCCCTAAACGCTAGAGAGTCCCTAAAACGCTAGCGATATTGGGATGAGGGGGTCATCATAACATTATATAGTGTTATGGGGACCCGGAGTGGGGGTGCATGGGGGTGGGGTGGGAGGTGTACTGAAAAGAAGCGGAGTTCAATACAGTACTAAATACATTGGAAAAGATCGGCGCATCTAACATATTGACGTTGAGCTTTATCGCTGTAGTTTTTTGGCCCACAAATTTTAGTAGGGTGCGAACGCAGTAAACTCGAACGCAATAAACTCGTACCTTGGCATGCAGTTGCTACAACTAACATGTATTGCTTGTGAAAAAATACTTCAGTGTTCCGGGGATAGTTTTTATTAATAATAGTCATTATTCACTAGCAGTATTCATTTTGCTACTATTAAAATTGTAGTATTTTACACATGCATATAAACAATATGGCTACAATTTAAAAGGTGTCCTGGCCGCTGCTTTTTGCGCAGTTTTCGGAGATTTTTCAACGCAAAATGCGTTGGCTTCTGGGGTTCCGCCCAAGGCCCCGTCGGGAGCCCTGCATGGGGCGGCGCCGCTAAATGTGCCTTATATAATAATTTGATACTAAGACTAAGTCTTTTAAATAAAGATAATTGCGTTCAGTTTTTAAAGTACGGTTTACTTTCTTGAGGACTGATTCGCTTGCTTGCATGCATGCACGTATAAATATAGCAACAATCCAGAATCAATCGACTACAAAATCTAAAGTATCCCTGCCATTTGGAGTTTGGTCCCTCCCCCTTGTTAAATGCTGGGGCCTCCCATGCTGCAGGCTATGCCAGAGTGGTAAGATCGTTTTAATTTTGGTAACAGACATAGATTTAAGAAGATCTTGGAGGTTCGAAGGAAGCACTTCCGTTACTAGAGTTGATGGTTGCCAAGCTTTTTTGAGGTAGAGATGCGTATTGCTGAAGTAATTGCTGAAGTATCGTGAATTAAACGGTATTAGTATTTTACACCGGCCTTGGCAAAGCCTTTGAAGGGGAGGGATACGAGTGTAAATGTACGTGAATGTGCGTACAATTTTCAGGCAAATTTGCCAGGCTCTAACTGCTAATCCCAGCACATACAAAATGAATTGGAACGATGCCTTAAGAAATCAATTTGATGGTGGAGGAATCAAGAATCATACTTCACTACCATGCGTGCTGCGATAATGACACTAATTTGACTCTCTTTTTACATAAGGAGGGAGGCCCGAGGGGTGCCCCCTCCCTCACCCTTTATTTCATTTCATTCTAAAAGGTAGGCCAAAGAGAGTTTTGTCTGTGTTGGCTTGGTCGGATGTTTAGTAAAAAAAAAGAAATGGGCCGGGCCCGACACGCACTGGCGCTTATCCCAACGAAGGCCAAACGGGAGTGTTGGCTAGGTCGGACATAAATTAATTACGTATGACAACACCTGCCGAAAGAATATTTTCCACTGATATCGATAAAGAAGAAAAGTTGGAGCATCTAGCGCACATGAAAGGCTGGGTAAATGTATCTTTAAGGCAAAACGGGAAAACCCTATACTCTCAAACATGTGACTACGTTAAGGCACGTCTATATATAGCCTTTGCCATCATAAGGGTATCCAGTTTGTGATTGAGGGGCTCACGAGTGAAGGGGAGCAGTGGACTTGGGTTAGATGATGGGGCACCGCTCTACTCTATCTTAGGTTGATCACGTGTTCAGCCTGAGGAAGAGTTATCATGGCTATATTTTCTGTTCATTATTATTTTTGCTGCATGATCTTTAAGGCAAAATTCAAAACTGTTTTAATAAAACGGCTGTAATGCACCTATCAGTGGTAATTGCAACCCCCCCCCCCCCCCCCCCCCCCCCCCCCCCCCCCCTAAATCCGGGACATATGGGGGATTTGACATTTATTAAATCAAACGCCCCATGGTTGGGGGTTAATAACTGGTCAATTCGCAGTGCCATGTGCTGCTGACCACACCCAATGTCAAATCCCCCATACGCGTGATGGTATTCACATTGGTCAAACCCCCCACTAATCTCCTATATATGTCCCGGATTGGGGGGGGGGGGGGGGGTTGCTAGGTGCATAACCGCGGAAACTAAATTTAGAAACGAGCTTCATAGAATAAGCATACATGTACATATATCATGATCTAATCATGCATATATCTTTGCTTACATCCGTACACCAAACATGTACATTGCGTTTCGCGATACATGCATCAATCGCGAGATACATAAATGTATATCGCGCGGCAACACTGCGTGCTGATAAGGCAATTACCCCTCGCTGTCACAACATGTATCAGTAGAGAATGTTCTGTACACCTCCCTGGCTTACATCAGTGTGTGCAAAAGATATCTTATTTATAATTCTTATACAAAAGCGTACTCCTATGATACAAGCACGTTCCACTTTGCGACGGTATACTTGCTTCCGATTGTTTAATGGCGTAACCTTTTCAATTTTGGGAGGGGCGTAGCCTTAATGTCCTTTTCCTTTTTCTCAATGGAACGTAACTGTAGCAAATTTAGGATAGGCACTGCGGAAATGCTCAAATTAAGGATTATAATATTAAACCGCATCATGCATGCCATATTTAAATCTAGACTTCTCACATCTCCTAGTAAACGCTACACTGTACCAGCGTACTATATAATATAGTACGAGACAGTATATTATGCATTATATATGCCATTTAATTAGGCCATTTTAAATGTGATAATAGTTTCCCGTCCGGACCTTTTACCAAAGCTTGTTTGATTTGGAGGAGGATCGATTTGAATTCGCGATGCCACGCAGCATTGTTTCTGAGAAGAACCCATACTGATGTCACGTATAATTATCAAATTTACTTAGGAATCCTAACACTGAATACAATTCCCGGTGACAATAAACAACTATACAACATAAAAATTTTTCGTTCTGGCATACGGTCTAAAACCGCGGAATTCCGCAGTGCAGTGCCTCAATCATGCATATTACTTGTATTCGTCCTGGTTTGAAACTTGACACCTCGCCACACTGCAAGATGCACTGATGGACCATGAACTACCGTCGAAGTGTCCAGATCCGTTAGACACCTATCGCATTACATTGATCCTCTATCTTCTGACTTCGGTGGGCGCGGCGTGCGTGTTGTTGTGTACAGTTGTAATCGTCTTGGTCCTAGCGCTAAGGCTACACCGCATACTGGTCTACCGTTTGGCCGCTTACCAGGTGTTCTCCGCATTGCTCTACGGAATAGCTTGCATCTTGCAAGTCTTTTCAGCAACGCGCAATGAACCGGCTTCGAATTCGACTAATGAGAATTCGCCATTTTGCCAGGTCACGGGTCTTCTGGTGCTCTACTTGCAATGGGTGAAGCTGATGCTCACTGCGTGCGTAACTGCGCACCTCTTCTGCTTCGTTGTCTACTACAGAAACTTAAAGAAGTGTGAATTGGTCTACCTACTGGGATCAACACTTATCCCGTCTGTCATCGTCATCGTACCATTTATTACAAAGACGTACGGAATGGCGGGGGCGTGGTGTTGGGTGCAGGACTGGATGGACAACTGTCCTCTGAACATTAGCAGAAGTGGTGTGATCGAACAATTTGCCATCTGGTACGGTCCGGCGACAATCGTTTCGATGGTCGACTCGGTGGCTGTTGTTGTCATGACAATTGTGCTACTCAGAAGAGCGACGTCGTCACATAGAGAGAAATGGCAGCAGCACAAAGAGGCCCTTGGCCAAATGCTCCCGCTGATGGCCTACCCCATCACGTACTCTGTTCTACTGGTGGTACCTTTTGTGACGCGCGTATACATGGCACGTCCACATCAGCTGGAACCAGATGATTACATCATGATGGCCCTTACTGCAGTGTGTATGCCGCTGTGGGGTTTTGCCGCAGGAGCCGCCCTGTTGGTGCACATCTGTGTCATGAAAGTACGGAAGCAAAAGAAAACATCCGTTCAAAGTATTAACAGCAGCTACGGTTCAACTGCTTCTGATCAAGTCACCATCAACGCAAGTGACGGAAGTACTTTCTTCGAACCTTCAAGAGAAGATTGCAATGGAGATTTGCATTAAGACTGAAGTAGGCATGGAGTTCGGATAGTCATGAGACGTGCATATAAGTAGCCTCGTCCCCAGGCCCTGTTTTTTATAAGTTGCGGGGGCGAAAAACAGGCAGGGTCCTAGCGCGCATGCGCTAACCATTACCAATACGCTTGGTAATCGCATACTGTTGTAATTTTTGTTTGTAAACCTTTCCGTGCACCATCTCGTTCTCAGCGTAAACTCTTCCTCGTCCCAGACTGTCGTATATGTAGAGTTTCGTACGTCGACTTACTATCCCTGCTCCTTGGACCACCCTACGATTGGTACGTGTAGGCTGGCCACCTCACGCTACTTGCCATCTTTAGCCGAAGCCACAATGTTGACAACCTATTTGTACTCTCGTGGTGCGCACTCATTGGAACTACCCAAATATTGGTGACGAGGTATCGACGGACAAGGCCTTTGTGTAAGTGTTGGGTATTTCAAATGAGTGCGCACCACGAGAGTACAAGTATAGGTTGTCAGCATTGTGGCTTCGGCTAAAGATGGCAAGTAGCGTGAGGTGGCCAGCCTACACGTACCAATCGTAGAGGTAAGAACTTGGTCCAAGGAGCAGAGGTAGTAAGTCGACGTACGAAACTCTACATATACGACAGTCTGGGACGAGGAAGAGTTTACGCTGAGAACGAGATAGTGTACGGAAAGGTTTACAAACAAAAATTACAACAGTATGCGATTACCAAGCGTATTGGTAATGGCAAGCGCATGCGCGCTAGGACCCTGCCAGTGTATACCAGGCCCTGTTTTTCGCCCCCGCAACTTATAAAAAACAGGGCCTGGGGACGAGGCTAGCATATAACGGCATCTGTATTAGATATATGGGAAAGTTTACGAGAAAAGGGACCTAGCGTGTATTATAAAAAAGTATAATAAAAATGCATTACGTTTGATTTGCTATAACTTCCGAACAGTAAACGCTATCAACTTCCTATTTTCAACACTTCATACTGCACCATTTCTCTATGGTAAAATACATTTTGGAGTCTTGCACTTGCTCCGTGTCAGTATTGCAACGTTCGATACCCCACTGGATTCAAACCCGCCATAACTTTCGGTAGGAGTAATCAATTCGCTTCAAATTCGGTTTGTAGGTAGAGAGGTCCTATACCTATCGATTTGTTCTGTTCGTTGATTTTTATGCCATCCGTTACGGAGATACAGTTGAACAAACTACGTGCACGTTTTCCCGCTTGATTCGCGCCAATGTTATAATCCCCGCCTCCCCATACATTGAGCGGAACGCAATTTGCCCAAATCATTGGCGCGAATCGAGCGCGAAAATGGGCACGTAGTTTGTTCAACTGTATCTCCGTAATGGATGGCATAAAAATCAACGAACAGAACAAATCGATAGGTATAGGACCTCTCTACCTACAAACCGAATTTGAAGCGAATTGATTACTCCTACCGAAAGTTATGGCGGGTTTGAACCCAGTGTGGTATCGAACGTTGCAATACTGACACGGAGCAAGTGCAAGACTCCAAAATATATTCTACCATAAAGAAATGGTGCAGTATGAAGTGTTGGAAATAGGAAGTTGATAGCGTTAACTGTTCGGAAGTTATAGCAAATCAAACGTAATGCATTTTTATTATACTTTTTTATAATACACGCTAGGTCCCTTTTCTCGTAAACTTTCCCATATAGTGATTATATATAGTATTGCTGGATCGAGGGCCGTCAATCACTCAATTGCATGGATGCACTCATGCATTGCTTAATCTCCCAATGGCACTGTCATGCATGAATTTGCCATGCATGCATGCAGGCTCTACTGAACCGCTATATCCAGCACATACAAGATGAATTAGAATGATGCCTTATAAGGATGCTCAAATCAATTACAGAAAAGATGATGCATGGTGGATCATGAGATCAGAAATCATGAGTCATATTTCCCTATATACCATGCATATATAGTTAAAATAGCAAGCTGCACGAATGGGCATTTTTGCTCTGACAGCACCTGCCGAAAGAATATTTTCCATTTTCTTCTTAAGCTGGACTGATAGTGCACTGCATGGTTAAATAAAGATCACAATGAATGGGATTCGATTCAATTCTCTTTGGTTATCGAGTCACCACGCAAGCACGCAGAGAAGTACTGACAGGCTTCTCACCATTTTGAAGACTGCAGATAGCAGCAGGGGCAGTTGAGTCATATTGGTATACAGTGACATAAATCCATTCAGTAAGACAGCTGCTGTAAACATATGCACGGCATGGTAGCTCTATAGGTTGACGTTGCATGTCCAAAAAAATTGGATCTACCATCAATATCTGTTCAAAGATGGCATAGGTACTTTTGTTATCATAGCTATCACAGCAATCATGCCTGTAGGTGTGCATACCATAGCTGCTGACTTATAGAGGCAGCCTGCAATCCATGATTGTAAGACGGTATAGCTACATGTATGTATTTCTGTGAGGGGCAGGAATTGTGGCACCACGAGAAAACACATGCATATTCTTACTTGCCACTCCTGTGTCTTTTGTGACTACTTATAAGGGCGGGGGGGGGGGGGGGGGAATACAAAGGCCGCCCGAGTGAAGGATTACACTATGCGTTGGGACATGCGTTTAGGATGAATAAAATAGTTTTACTGGTTGAAAATGGTCTCATTCATAATGTGCATTACTGCTACAAAGTTTTGGGTTCTTGATGGGTGAAATTTTAATGAGATAACTGTAAATGATGCCAGAGGCAGAGTGTGGAAACGTGTCACATAAGCCATAATAGACCAAATCAGATTAATGTTACATGTATAAACCTTATGCTCAATTACAAACGTGTGGCTATATCTGAGGTAAGAGTGGCTTGGCAAGGCTTTTACCTGCGAGATTCCTGGGTGAAATGGAGTGGCCTGGGTTTTGAGGATGCGGCTCCGGATCATGAAATGAAACACAATCTATACACTTATTTAGCTTACATGTATTTCACTTTCTGCTGTTTGTTTTTAATACCTAGTACTGACACAATCTCTTCCCTCATCAGGATTTCCTCCCACGATGGTCTCCCTCCCTGTCACTAACTTCTCCTTGATCTCCCCCTTTCCATTGCTCTTCTTCACGTAACTGGCCTTGTCTTCCTGTCGCCTCAGCTCAGCTTCCTGCATGGGCCTGTGTTTTCCCCTGCATCACAGACTGTCTGCTCTCTCACCATCGCTACTCTCTGAGTTCACCAGTCTTCATCATGATCTCTTTCATGTTCTCCTTGCTATAATTTGTTTCGCTTAACTCCATTGTACCGAATGCGAACATAACACGACGTTCAGCTGACAACACATCACTAACTCCACCCTATCACCAAGTCTGGTCTACTGAACAATCTCCACAGCTAAAAAGCACTATGCACCATCACTGACTCCACCTAGAAGGGACGTCAGTTAAGAGGTACATATGTACCAGTTGTTCTCCAGAATAATATTCATTTAAAGGGGGCATCTCCAAACTATTTTTTTTTGGGGGGGGGGGGGGGGGGGGGGGCATGGTGTGGGTGTGTCCTCTGAACAGTGACAGAACAATATGCCATTTGTCATCAAGTGCTACAGTGGTATGCAAGGTCTGTGGACATATTTAAGTGTGTGATAAAAACATAGATCACAGATATTTCAACAATTTCATTATGCATGTGCCCTTGCCTCATTATGGACTATGCATGCAAACCAAATATGGCAATTTGTTTGGTCCGGCGACAATTTTGTGCATAGTAAACTCAGTGGCTGTTGCTGTTGTTGTACTAGTAAGGTCGCATGGAGAAGGATGGCAAATGAGGCCCTTTGCCAAATGCCCCCATTCTGGATAAGGATTACACCCTAGTATCACAGAAAAAAGTTATAAATGTCCAGCCTGGATTTTTTAGGCTGGTTTTTAACAAAAACCAGGGACAATTATAACTTTGTTGGACAAAATGTAAGGGGTTACATGTATTTGCCCAGACATGTTTTTAAAATGACCGGACATGAATATGTATTCTTTAAGTACAAACTTACTTTTATATTTTGCATTAACGCTCTTCAAACGCCCCATTGCTACCTTATGAATCTCTCTAGTTGCTGCTTCATTACAACAGATGTCTTTACATTGCTAGTGCTAGTTGTTGTGCATAGCCCGACCTTCGCATATTCTATTTATAGTACTAGTATACGCGAAGGTCGGGCTAGATTGGTACCCCCAAAAGTTTCGTGACAATGCAATGCTGTCTTTGTAGCGTTTACACACACCACAAAACAAAAACGCTACGTGGTCGACAATATCGTGTTCCAGTTCACAGCAATGCTACACGAGCGCCTGGTGATCACGATCATTGTCCCGTTGCCATTTGACGAAGCTAAAGGTACATGTAGCTCTCGTTACTTGTCGCGTAGTTTTTTTTTTTTACATAAGGATCAGGGCAGGCTTTTGCTACTTCAAATTTCGAAATCACCTGTGCGTTTTTGTCCGGATAGTTAATTGACCGCCGGACAATAGACTAAATTAGCCGGACAAATGTCCGGTGTCCGGGCGTTATAATTGTCCCTAAAAACCCATCCTGGTATTGAGCATCTAGTGTGGAAATAGCGTAAAAACCATCCTGGGATCGAGCATCCAGGGTGGAAATAGATACTCAATCCCAGGATGGTTTTTATGCTATCAGGATGGGTTTTTGTTAAAAACCAGCCAAAAAAATCCAGGCTGGACGTTTATAACTTTTTCCTGTGTATGTATGCCATTGGGCACCCTGTTGGGGTGCAGATGTGTGTAAAAATATGTCCAAATATGGAAGGTGCGGTTGAAATATTAATAAGGATATTACTACAGTTCACTGGTTTCCCGTGAGGTCACCATGAGTGCAAGCGACAAAAGTACATTCTTTGAACCTCCAACAGAAGATCATAATGGTGCAGTACTCAAGAGAGAGGGGCAGTCCCATTTATGTGACAGTTTTACTGTACTTTTAACTTCCAGGACCAGCGTTACCAGTTTGACCAAATCCGGGCGTCGATGGGTGCTGGCCACTCCTCTTCCATGTAGGAGTGTGGCACTAGGCACTGCCCACCTGTGGGCGTTCTGATCCTGCCCAGATCACGTCACTAACTTTAATAGCACTTGACAGAATAAAATTAAAATAAAACGAAAGACTCAATGATTGCAGCAGACTGGCGAACACATGTGCGAGGCTCCAGCCCTTATGTAGCCGATTTGGCATGGGCACAAGCATTGGTTAACTGCCTTAAACTGTATTTACTTATACAGGGCAACATCTGCACATATGCATTCTTCAATATCTATAAATGCACGTACTTCTGCAGTTTTGTGCCCCTCCCCTAGCTGTCTAGGAGGGGTGCCATTATTAATATTACATAATGCAAACGATGGTGCTCAAAATAAACAAGAGACAATATAAGCACAGTATGCAAATCAGTTATATGCTTGTAGCCAGTCACAACATAAGGAGGAGTGGCATACATGTAGAAGTCCATGACACACACACATACATACACACATACATACACACATATACACATACATACATACATACATACATACATACATACATACACACATACATACATACAAACACATACATACATACACATACATACATACACATACATACATACACACATACATACATACGCACATACACAAACACACAAATTTACACACACATACATACACATGCACACAACACACACAAACACACACACACAAACACACATACACACACATACACACGTTATCATATATCAGGCACACTCCTCTGCAGGTATTGCTCCCACATCACGCTGCTGGGTAACGAAGGACACACCCCTCCAACCGGAACAGGATGCCCATGAGGTGACAAGAACTTGTCCCATTCAGACCTGTAAGGTGCACAACATGGTCTGGATCATGCCGTGTATCATCAAGTGTGGATTCCGATGGGTGTGCTTAGTATAGGGTAAGGTATCATTGTGCATGGGTGTGCTTAGTATAGGGTAAGGTATCATTGTGCATGGGTGTGCTTAGTGTAGTGTAAGGTATCATTGTGCATGGGTGTGCTTAGTGTAGGGTAAGGTATCATCGATGGGTGTGCTTAGTGTAGGGTAAGGTATCATCGATGGGTGTGCTTAGTGTAGGGTAAGGTATCATTGTGCATGTTGCCATTGCATCAAGAAGAACAGGGATTTCATGCCCTGCTCCTACAAACACATGATTTCCCCTAATGATTTCCTAACGTTTGTCACAATACCAAACAGGTACATACGAGTGCAGTGGTGTGGTGTAGGAAGATGTTTATTGGAAGTGGATGCACTACCCTATCACCAAGCACTTACACATATGAGCAAGCACATATGAGCAAGCACATATGAGCAAGCACATATGACAAAGGAATTCTGCTGTCTTTGACAACATTCTTCTTTTTTTTTATGCGGGTGTGCCAGCATGGGACTAAATGATCCTTGAACACTAACTTCGTGCTCCCTCAGTAACCAAGCTAAACACATCCCAAGCTAAACACATCCCAAGCTAAACACATCCCAAGCTAGACACATCCCAAGCTAGACACATCCCAAGCTAGACACATCCCAAGCTAGACACATCCCAAGCTAGACACATCCCAAGCTTGACATATCCCAAGCTAGACACATCCCAAGCTAGACACATCCCAAGCTAGACACATCCCAAGCTAGACACATCCCAAGCTACACACACCCCAAGCCTGAAGCAGCAGTCCCCTCACCTGATGGCCACAAGGGCATCGACACTCTGTTCGGCCTGGAGGTAATACTCACTCAGGGACAGTGGATGGTCTGGAGCAGGTGCTGACGATTGAATCGGTTCATCCTCCACAACTGGGGCTGTGTGAGTGTGCACTTAAACCAAAACATATCTCAGTATCACTTATCCACCATCCCTAATCTACCGTCCACTATCAGTCAAACTGTCGCTATCTTTACAAATGCCCTCCTCCCCAGTCAACTGAATATTCCTTACTGACAATATTTGCCTCCCAGTCCACCAGCTGATACCTATCTCCTCCCAGTCCACCAGCAGGCACCATATCTCCTCCCCAGTCCACCAGCTGATACCTATCTCCTCCCAGTCCACCAGCAGGCACCATATCTCCTCCCCAGTCCACCAGCTGAACCTATCTCCTCCCCAGTCCACCAGAAGGCACCATATCTCCTCCCCAGTCCACCAGCTGAACCTATCTCCTCCCCAGTCCACCAGAAGGTACCATATCTCCTCCCCAGTCCACCAGCTGATACCTATCTCCTCCCCAGTCCATCCCTATCTCCTCCCCAGTCCATCAACTGCAACCACCTCTCCTCCCCAGTCCATCACCCGGAGCCTCACCGACTTGCTTCCTGGACCTCTCCATCTTCTCCATCACCTCCTCCTTCATCAGCACCCTCAAGGCATGCTCCTCACTCTCGTACACAGAGGCCTGGGAGGTGAGGAGGGTGTGGAGAGAGGTGCAAGTGGCAGCAAACCTCTCATCCTCCTCAACATGAGGGCCATCACCTGTACAGTAATAAAAGCATTGGTGGGTGTGGTCATGGGTGTGGTCATAAGGTAAACAACATACATACAGACAGACATACACACACATACATGCATGCATACATACATACATACATACATACATACATACATACATACATACATACATACAATACATACATACATACATACATACATACATACATGCATGCGACACACCCACAACCCTTCAGCCTTGCCTTTCTTCCTGGAAGCATCTCTCCTGAGGTCCCTCAGCTCCCTCAGGACAGCCACCAGCCTCACGTTCTGTTGGATGTCACTGCTCTTCTTCCTCACCTCACCCAACACACCACCGGCCGACTTCTGCACTGCTGCCTCCTGTGGAGAGGGGAGGGGGATGAGGGTGTGGCCTCCTGTTTAGAAGGTGAGGGTGTGGTCTCCTTTTTAGAGGGGAGGGATGAGGGTGTGGCCTCCTGTTTAGAAGGTGATCCGGGGATGAGGGTGTGGCCTCTTTTTAGAGGGAGAGATGGCTCCCTTACGTATCCCTCTCCCTTATATCCCCTCCCCCACTTATACCCCCTTATGTAATCCCACTCCCCCTTCCCTCCTCCCAGGCCCGGGACCTACAGCCATGGCCCCTCCACACCCACTCACCGTCTTCTTCCTCAGCTCCTGGGACCTCTTCTCCTCTAGCCAGTGGGAGGCGCCCTGCTCTGCCTGTGTCCGCCTATGATGCTCCTCCTCCCTCCTCCTCCCCAGACTAGCTCTTTTACGGGCCTAATGTGACAAAGCAATAATATAGCAACAAGACCCATAGAGGAACGAATAATCCACAGTGTACATCTCTTCCCATAGTCTTACTTCCATATAGTGCACGCCTCCACACAGTCCTACTTCCATATAGTGCACACCTACACATAGCTCTCCTTTCATATAGTGCCCACCATTGCATATGCAATTCACTAACCCTTCTTGCTCTGGAAAGTTGCAACTTCTTAACGATCGCATCCATCACACCTTCAGATTCAAACGCCCCTCTGATCTCCCGCAATTCTCTCTGTAAAAGTTAAGTAGAAGCATTGGACCAGGTCCCCAGACCAACACATATTGCATAGGAGTACTGATCATGTCTACCAGGTCCCCAGACCAACACATATTGCATAGGAGTACCAATCGTGTCTACTAGGGCCCCAGACCAACATGCTATTGACATTTGATTTTGCACCAGTTAAGAATATTGCATACAGATCAGAGCACACAAACATGCCCATGAATTTACAAAGGTGCCCAAATGTGCACTAGGGTGTCAGAGCTGACAGAGAACACTGAAATTTTGCAGAAACTGATATTTCCATCTGGCGTCCATAAAATGACATGAAGAAAAATTTCGCTGTGATTCCAAAAACCGCAAATGTTTTTCTTCCTCAGAAGTTTTATAATGGTACAACGTGCCAAACAGAAATGGTGGAGATATACAACCAATCTAAGATAACATAATACACATGTAGCTGTTGTTCCCCCACCCTCTCCCCCCCCCCAGACACTGATCTGTCGGTTCTATTAGATACATTCAAATTGCATAAATCACAATCCAGCATGGACATACCCACGCTCCCCTGTTGCCTTGACAACACAATCCACGCCCCCCACCCACCTTAGCCTGGGACACCTCCTCCATGGTCAGATTCCTGCGAACGTTGTCCGAGGCTGGAATGGATGACAGCTGGGCGTGGAGGGAACGTAGCGACTGCACCAGCGCAGCTGCCCTGCTGAGCTTCAGCCTTGCCTCAGGTATCTGTGCATGTGGAGTGGGAGGGGGAAGAGGAGGGAGGGGGAGGAGGAGGGAGGGGGAGGAGGAGGGAGGGGGAGGAGGAGGGAGGGGGAGGAGGAGGGAGGGGGAGGAGGAGGGAGGGGGAGGAGGAGGGAGGGGGAGGAGGAGGGAGGGGGAGGAGGAGGGAGGGGGAGGAGGAGGGAGGGGGAGGAGAGGAGGAGGAGAGAGGGCCAACATGAGAGACTGCATAGCAACACAACCCCAAGTTAATTTTAATACCATTGTGCAGGTGGTGGTCCAGGCAACGAACTCTTAGTGTAGTAACATAAATTTGTGTAATTTTAATGATAATACCATCTCCCTACATTTTTTAAAAATAAAGCCTTATAAAAAAATCATAGCAAGTACACAAACCATTTCCACCCATGACGACAGTACTTAGCAGGCTGTTAACACATTGGATTATTTAAACCACACATCCCAGTCACACAAATACACAACACATTCCAGTCACACACATACACAACACATCCTGCATGAACGAGTGAGGATACGGAAAAGGATATATATGCTACTGAAGGGGGCCACACACTAAACACCCACTGTGTTCAAATATGGTTCTTTTTCAGATGTGCTGTAAGGAAAGGCGTGCAAGTTAAAATGAACATCTTCACGGGGGGGGGGGGGGGGGGGTGGGGGGGTAGGGGTGGGGTCACCCATCTTATGAGAGTCACTACAAAGTGGCCCCTAGGCTACAGGAGGTACACATCAGACCCTCCCTCCCCCCCCCCACCAGAAAGTAGAAGTCGCTATTCGAATCCCAATGTACGATTGTAACACATTAACAACTAACTGAATGTCCAGGGCGGAGTTAAGAGTTTATAACAATGCTGCCCCTCCTCTTCAAATATTGCAGCTAGGAGTTAAGTTAAGCTAAATACGCACTCATACAATCAAATTGAAAATTAAAGCTGGCATATAACTTTGTTCTGTAACTCAGGGAACTACGCGCAGGCTCCGTAAAGCATTACATGCGAGCGATCCAGTGTGGTACACCATCATCACGTGCTACCCTACCTTTAAGCGTGGAGAGGGTGGGCGTGACTCTGGCTTGGCTGAACGTACTCTTTCCATCCACTCAGTCATGAAAGGGTCGCCGCTGGGCGCAGGAACCAGGGAGGCAAATGGACGGCTCGGAGAGGGCGCAAACGGCTGGAAGGCGGGCTGTGCCTGGTAAGAGAAGGGCGGGAAATCGGCGGCGTAGCCACGTGACTGTTGCCAGTGCGGAGCTTGGAACGGATGCTGTCGATATGTTTGTGGCGGAAAGGGCAGCGGGTCTCCATAGCAGTGTTGCAGTAGTGGTAGTTGTCCAAAATAAGGTTGTGCTACCATGGGCAAAGGAGGTCGGAAGTATAGAGACGCATCCATTTTTTATTGCTTATTGGCATTATTAAATTATTAATACATATGTATATGTACATGTATAGAGTAGCGAGCCTCGTGCGCAGCCTCTGATCTTAGATTGGGACGCAATTAGATGCATGCAGTTAAAATTTTCATTGGCGCCAGGCTAGGCTAGCTGCTGCTAAACAATAAAACCACGTGGCCACATGCCTTTATATACATGTATACGTGCGGTGAATTGAAACAGCACCGAAGAACTAAAGGACTCGTGCAATTTCCGCAAGCAGCCTTGAACCATTTAAACGTCTGCAGGCTACGAGACCACTCCGACTTAGTAGTACCATGCATAGATAATAGGTAGCATTTGTTGTGTTAAATTTAAATTGAATTTATTAAAGTAATTAAATACAGTGGAACCCGTCACCTGGTTGAAGTCCCGATCAATTCCCAATGAAAGTAATATTGAATAGGCCCTTCCCGTATAGAGATGAGGAATTTGATAACATTGCAACGTATTATTGCGTCACGTCCGGAGTCACATTCCTTGCGAATACGGTATGGCTGCTTCGGTCCCTGAACAAGATATGGTAGTCATGGCTATGGTTTTAGATGAATCAGACATTCCTGGGGCCTGTCTGAGTGATCCAATGGATCAGCACACAAAGCCACAGTTACGATGGTGGCTCCTTTGCCGCGGTATTAAGGCTCCTACATCGTATAGTAAGCAGCAGTTAGTGACAAAGTGAGTCGATTGCGCTAAAATATAAGGTTATGTACATACTACTCCCATAGAATCAACGAAGCGAAAAATAACCACTTGCCGATTTTTGATGTTGATGGCACTTTTTTGTATAAGAAACAGCAGCGCTTTATGACGTCTAGCGTACCTGTACCGCTTTGTCCACCGCGTTTCCCATCTCCACCACTCACTGGCTGGGAAGTTGTCACCAGTGATAGTGTCAAAGACATAGCTCTTAGGTGCCCTGTTGTTACATCAGGTAGGCAAGGAGCCTTTGCCTTATTGCACTTTACTCTAACTGCAAGCATTTATGACAGGCACATTGTATTCTTACCTTGCTCATGGAGTTGGCTATTCTGAAACCCAAGGAGCCTTCAGAGCCCTAACGCGTGGATATAATCAGTGTCAACTTCAAGTACATATTTTGCATCCTCAGTATTGTCACATCAGAGCTACGCTGACACCTTCAATGAAGTCAGGAAGGTATGAGGTTTATATACTACTAGTTCGAGAAGGATTGGTAAACACAATTCAAGGAGCAACATGTGAATGTGCAGCTGGGTATGCCAATATATAGCCACTATGTATAATAGTGTTGTTATATATATTCGTCATGCTTATAGGCAATCAGCTAGCTGCACTCATGTTTCTGCTGTGCTGCATGCTCTTGTTGCAATGACTAGCACAGGCCACATCCAGCCCCCTGACAACGCTGGTGCAACACTTGATGATGAAGAAGAGACGACCTCGGTTACATCACAGTTGTGTCAATGGAAGATCCCTAAGCAAAGAAAGGAATCAGATCTTCCAATGTCTGCAGCGGTGTTTGAAAAACATGACTATCGCAAGAATGAAAAGCGAAAAGTTAGTCTCACCGAAGATTTCGATCCCAGGCCACTGGAATTTCGAGGCAATGCTAAGTTTCTACTTCCAAATTTTCTAAAGAGTGTTCAAAGTGAATCACTGGGCATATCTATCCTCTTAGACCCTCAACACTGTCATGTACTTACTCCAGCTAGTGCACCCAATCTCCCATCCATATCAGAACTAAAAGAAACTGTCACCGCATTTAAAGAGACTCTTATGATGCCCACTTCAAAATTGAATGAATTAGAATACACCACTAGAAATCAGCGACATTCTGAACTATGGCATTCAGTTCGCCGTTACAGAATAACGGCTTCCAGATTTGGAGACATTCTGCATCGAAAATCAACTACTCCTCCAGATGTGCTAGTTCTAAGTATTCTAAAACCACGCACTTTCACTTGTGATGCTACCAGCTGGGGAATACAAAATGAGTCAAAAGCTATTGAAGAATATATAGCATTCCAACATCACCAAGGTAAGCATGTTACAGTTGGACCTGTTGGATTCTTTGTGAGTGCTTCGCATCTATTTCTTGGTGCAACGCCTGATGGAATGGTCCATGATCACACAAATGAGGTAGATGAGTTTGGTTTTATTGAAGTCAAGTGCCCTTATGTGCAAAGAGATCTCACACCACTAGAAGCTAGCTTAACTTCTGGGTTTTGCTCTAGACAAGTTTCAAATACATGTAAAACAGCATGTAACTATCCTGAGTTGAAGCTTCGACAGAATCACAAGTACTATGCACAAGTACAGGGTCAGATGGCTGTAGGTGGTATGAAGTGGTGTGATTTTGTCATTTTCACCAATAAAGGTATCAATGTGGAAAGGATTGTATTCAATGATGATTATTGGAAACCTCTACTTGCTAAACTTGAATCATTTTTTGATAACTGTTTAGGTCCAGAAATTGTTAGTCCCATCCATGTACTAGGATATTCAATACGTGACCTTTCAAAAGTATAATACATCACACATGCAATTCAACATGTGTACAACATTTATTATGAGTATAAACGTGGTATTCAGTTCATTGAATGCTATTCATCAAAATCACTTTCACTATATTCCTCATTTGATTCTTCACTATCAATATTTTCAAAGTACTTTTCCACTTCATTCATGCTCCCATTTGATTCAGAAGGCACAAGAACTGGTTTGAAATTTGTTAAGAATGCACAAACATAAACTATTTGATTTGAAATCCTACTTAATGATATAGGTAGAGTGTGTTTCAAAATGGTAAAAGATTTTATCCTACCAATTGCTCTTTCAACAATGATTCTGGAAGAAGCTATACGCCTTCCTTCTTGGACCTCATCAGCTGAGAATTGTTGCTTGCCATTTAGGAAAGGAGGAATATTAAAACCTACATCTATTTTCTGCAACAAATCTTCGATGTTAAAGCCTCTATCTGCCATTATTGAGATGCCAGGCTTATCCTTCAGTTTTGTTAGAAAGCCTGATGCATTGGTGAGTTCAAGATCTGAAATAGACCCGACATACAATGTAGAGATGTAGGAAATGCATCCATTAGGTGTGCATGCTATTAAAAACTTTGCAGTGTTATGATGTTTGTAACTGCTCCATGTGGATGATTGCATGTGGAGGTCTGAAGGGGTCTCCAAAAATATCTCAGAACCATCTATGATGGCATACGTAGATGGATATTTGTCTCTAAATGCAGGAGGTAGAGTCGCAGAGACCTGCTGAACTGATGGCATCCAATCCACTTCTTTCAGATGATTATATAAAAAGCATATCCAAGTCGTAATGTATCTTGACACAGCACTCTTAGACACACCAAACCGAAAAGACAAATCTAGTGTCTTTAAATTAAGTCGTAGCTTCATAAGGGTCATAAGAAGCTGGTCAATTGGCTTTAGTTTTGTCGCTTTTTTTCTCTGATGTGTAGTTTTTTTGCTACCCCAATAATTAAGCATATTAACCGCTGGACCAAGAAATTCATAGAAGGCCAAAAAAATTTGGTACGATTTAAATCCAGTGTAAAAAGAAAACAATCTGTCATCATCCTTTAATTCCTCAACAGTCAACTTTGCTCCTTTGAACATGGTCTTCTTTAGCTTAGCATTTTCAGCTTCTAGAACTTCTAGCTGGGCAATAAGTGCTGTGTTCAACTTATGCTGTTCATTATCTGCTATAGGACTCACGTGGCTTATTGGGGACTGTTCTTCAAGTTCTTCATCTACCAATATAGGAGCAGAGGGGCACTCATGATCAGCAGAAGACAATGGCAGTTGTAAAGAATTGTGTGGCAGTTTGTGAACAACAGTTGTTACAGAAAGGGCATCAGGAATAGGCTCCTTGTCTACAATAGAAGAATAACCAGAGGTAGATTCTGTTGCAGAGACATCATTGTTTACATCGAGGCTAGGCTGTAATGGATGCGCAAATAAGTCATCAACGATAGGCACTATAGTTGAAGGTTGAGGTAATGTCAACAGCTGATTTGATTCCATTTTTGATGATGATGGCGCTGCCAGTAATGCTTGCAAATCCTTTCTCTTTTGACGCATCATTTTCCTCGTTGTTCTAGCATCTTTTCGTTTTACAACAGTGGCGAACTTCATCCCTAAGAATAACTCGGGCCCATTATTAGGATCACCATCTCGAAAATGCTTCGAGCACACTCTGTAATGAGGCTTCAAAAGATGATCAGAGATGTTCAAAACACGAAGCCATAGCGCCCGTTTATCCGAGTCACTTGGTATGCGGTAGAAGCTCAGCTGCTGCTCGTTACGGCTAGTACTTTTGCATACAAAACAAATATTACCCGACATGAAACAAAGCCAAACAGCGCGGAGAGAAAGAAGAAACTGTAGCAAAACAGGGGGCAATGTGACTCCGGACGTGACGTCAAATAATAACTCGGCAATAATCAAAAATTCCGATCTTACGCGAGAAGGGTCTATTTGATTTCTGCTATATAAATGGGTCAATGGTGCTTGTAACTTGTGGCGCAGCGTTAAACTGCTTACTACATTTCTTGTACGTTCTACATAGCACATTCCTAAGGACATCGGTTGTCAAATCCGTTGCTATGGGGCTTGGAAACCATTATAGAGGGGATAGTGCAGCGCACATGCGCATTAGTAATTAGGGCGTGGTGTGCACATGCGTGGGTGGTAGAACTTAGTCATATTCTCTTTTGTACTGTGTGTATCTTTCCTGATTCATATATCCGCTACATCTTCACTATACATGTACAAATATAACATGACCACAAGATGGCTGGGATGTGGTCACCCGCCCCCACACCCTGAAAGAATCGTTTGGTCATTTAGAATTATAACCAGGATGTATAATAAGCAATAGTGGTAATTCAGTGTATTTTATTGAGAATTACTCACCCATTCCTTCCTCTCATTTTGCATTTAGCCCTAGCCTCCCCCAGCCCTTCCCCCTTTACAGTATATATTTCCAAACATATTCCTTTATAAAATGCACACGTTACATTTACATGTACCATAACTAATGATTTAAATGATTAATAACTACACGTAGGCACTCTTTCTTTAATTACTTGTTCCTACTGCTTCAATTCTTGTAAAAGAATACTTTTGGCATGACTCAAGTTCTGAAAATCTTCATTTCTTCCTCCACTTTTGTCAGGATGCATTATTTTAGCTAGGGTCTTGTAAGCCTTTTCTATTTCTTCTTTATTTGCTGAGGGTTGTACCTGCAACAATGTTTGTGCCCACTTTATTTTTGTGGACTTGCTTCCAGTCCATGGCTCCTTTACGGTCTGCTTCACTAAAATCAGCTTTGTATTTAAATCGTCCCTAGTGGCGTGCAGAACCTTCAAGTCATCTCCTCTCTGTTGAGCAGCTATTCTCTGATCTATAACATAAAGCTGACATTCTAATACCTTTTCATAACTTGGACTGCTTCCTAATTTTTGGAACATCTCCAAAGTTGTTATCAGATTTACTTTTTTATCATCCATGCTTTTTTCACATTGTTTCAACTTTAAATCTAATTTAGCTTTCATTGCAGCACCACGTTCTTGCTCTGAAATTGCTGCTTCAAACTTTTCCTTCCGCTTCTCATCAGTGGTAACGTGTACCTCTTCTACGATTTGAAATGTCATCTCAGCATGATAGTGGTCACGATAAGAATGCCCACATACTTTGCAGAGATAATTATTTTGATCGATACAACCACAAGCCTTTAAATTTTCTTTGTCTAACGTTTTTGACAGAGTACATGGGACATGACAGTTAGAATTGCAGTGAGGTGCTTTGCATATTGTGTTATGCCCTGTCGTTGGAACAGTTACCACTTTCATGACCTTAAACGTTGCAGTAAAGCCTTCGTTAAGAGTTTTCGTGCTGATGGCCACATCAATCTTCTCCTTTTCTATTGCTATCTGTTTCTCAAGGGTTTCTTTGTTCTGCTGGGCTGTTAGAAGATAAATCATATTTTTCTCCACATCTTCCTTGGCATTGTAAAGCTGCACAAAGCAATTTGTATGCACCTCATTGAAATCTTGAATTTGTACAAGCATGTTTGTCATCGTATCTCCAGCTCGTTGAAATGCAAATTTCAATGCATGTACCTTCTGGTCATGCGATGATAACTTTTTTTCTTTTCGACACTTTTCAAGCTTGCAGTAAGGATTTTCGATGTAAAATACACGTTCAGGTTTTATCTGCACTTCAGCATCAAAATACGAATGCAATTCCCTTACATCAAAGTTAGCATCTGTAACATCTCCACAATTGGTCAGGATTACGATTAAGTTTTGGAATGCAGTCTTCGGCAATGTGGCAGATATCTCTGTGAGTACATACTTAAGTTGCAATGATGCACGTGCCTGGCGACCATTAATAACTAAGCAAATGCAGTTGATGTATTCCACTTTTTCAATGGTATCAACAATTTTCTTTACATTTTTCTTATCTTCTTCCATTCCACGGGAGTCCCCAAATCCAGGAGTATCGATAATCCCAACCTCTAACTCACCAAAGTGTACTTTATAGCAAATTGCTTCTGATGTTTTACTTTCCATAGCTTTAGATTGCGCATTTTCTATGTCCAGATCATGAAAGTTGCGCAATACATCTAAACCTTTCTCTAGTCCCAAATCACAAACCAGATCAAAATTGCAGATGAGATTAAGGAAGGACGTTTTACCAGAACCAGTCTCTCCAATTAAAACAAATTGGTACACGGGTTTTGCTTTTTTTGTTGTTATAATGGATTTTATAGCACTCACAGCTGTCTTCCATGCTTTACCAAAGAATCCTGCAAATGATCATATGCATGATGTGTTGTAGATTTATATAGTAGCTAAATTCCATACACAACATTTTGCTTGTATATAACAAAGGAATGCAGTGCACTTATGCATCTATACTTGTGGTTTGTGCATTTGTTTTTTAATTTTCATGTCATGTGCTCTGAAATGTGACTAAATTACTGGCAAGGACGAAAAATTTGTCTTTGGCTTTAAAAAATCATAACCCAAACCAGGTCTGGCCTGAGGCCAATGTCATAGGGTATATGGTCCGGGGCAATGTTCAATCCGGGGGACCATATACCCTTAGAGAATATGGTCCCCCCCCCCCCCCCCCCCCCCCCAGACCCAACTCCCTAGGGAACACGGTCTGTCTAAAAAAATGTACATCCAGGGAATACAGTCTGGGGGAGGAGGCGGACTCAATTCCCAGAATTGAGGTTTGATTTTGATTAAAACAATGTACCTCATCTATACCGCATTGATAGCCCCACTTAAACCCCATCTATACCCCTTGAAACCCAATCAAAAATTCATTAATCCGGATCAGGGACTATTGTCGCTTGAGTTAATTTCACTGGGCAACAACAAAAAGGGCACCAAAGGTGTGCGCGCAAGACAACCAGAGGGAGTGGCCCCCCTACCCCCTTAAGGAGTGAAGCTCCGCCTACACAGGCAAGCTTGGGCATGCATCACGATAACAGTCAATAAAAACAAAATATTCAGCTTTTTGAAACACAATAAACTATTAGTTGGCGACCTGCGATCAGCTTTTTGAACCAAAGGTGCCAGCCCTTACATGCATGCACACACGGTATATACATGTATTTTATTATGTATACCATGCAGGGAATACGGTCTTGGGGGGGGGATACACTTCACTACTTAGATTTATAACACAGTGTGAATCAATTAATATAGTTTCCTCGTTTAATGCCCATTCTTTATCCATTCATTCATCCCTGTTCCATCATTAATTTTTCACAGCGCATACATTTATAGGTCTTGAACAAAATCAAATCAATCTTATCAAAAACACACGCATTATCAGTGCTTCATTTTTGGCAATTTAATGAAGGTGCCTTTTGTAAATTGCAATGGCATGCATTCATAACCAAGCACAATCTTCATTTAATGGAACATCCCCATACAGAGGTAATGATTTCTATTGCGCATTCCTCAGAAAAAAGTCACTATTCCAGAACTAAATTCACGAAAATGCAACGACGCACTTTTGCTAGCACTGACAAGCCAAAATCAGAATGTCAACAGTTGACAAACTGCAAGAGACAACTAAAAAGAGCGCTGCCATCAATACATGCTTTTGGTACAAAGATTTGCCCTTCGCAGAGCTCTATACACTGTAAATAATTGGTTGCTATGTCAAACCAAAGAGTTTTAAACCATTGATTCAATGGTTTGCAGAGCAAACAAAAGTATGATGATTTATCATTAAAGTTCACATTTTGGTTTAAATACACATTGGTTTGTATTTTTGAATTTCTAATAAATTGTATTTTTGAATTTCTAATAACATAAGGGTATTATTCGCCCCCATCAACAAAAAAAGCCCGCGATTTTAAACGAGCGAATCGTCGTAATTTATAACGCTAGCGCGTACCTGGTTCAACATTTCTGGAAAGAAATGGCGCTTAAATGAAGAACGGCGCGCGCAGCAGCGCTCGAGATTATACATTACTCCGTTCTAACATGAGCCATTATTGGTGGGGGCGGAGCGGGGTTAGCCGTAGGAACACAATAACACATTAATCCCTTCATCAGTTTAGCATACTCAACTCGATAACATTGCAAGCAAGATGTGCACTGGATAAGCAGGCGAATCGTTTTAAAATCGCTAGTTCGGCCTTTTTCGGCGAGTTTTTCTTTTTCTCGACTCTATACACAACCAACATTTCTGGTTCTTTTATCAAGCCGTGAACAAGGTTTAAGGAATAAATGTGGTTTCACCACTAAACCGAAAATTGGTTTACGCTGTGTAGTAAACACAAATTTTAGTTTGATGTAGCAACACGAAAAGGTGAGTTAAAGCTTTTAAAAAACCCTAAAGGTTTGGTCTTAAACCATCTCAAGTTAAAAAAAAAAAATACATTATACTAACCAATACTTATTTGCACTGTACATATAAAGCCTGTTCATAATGCATGCACATGTGTGCATTAATGTAACGAACGCTCAAATACCTTGGGCGTGTTCTTTATCGCCATCTGTGGCACCACTGTCTGTTTTTGGGACGCTGGTATTTTCCGAACTCCTGTCTCTGATAGGTAGTTGTGAACGACTGGCAGAACTGCAGTCTTCTCTAGTGCAAATAATGCACTCACCGTTGCGGTAGGTGCTAGAACCACAGGCGTAGCAGAACTTGATCATGTCTCGTCGAGAGTATTCTTGCAAGGTTTCAGTGACCTTTAGGCTATCTGCACCCGTAATCCTGAACTTGCATTTAGCCTTCGAACTGCATTGTAGACTTGCACTACCTTTCTTTTCCGTTGCTTCACCGCACATCACACAACACTTAACATCACCAATGGAGATCATCAACCTACTAGGCACGGAATATTTGATGGGGTCTTTGCAGTCGCCGCAAACTATAAAGTCTTCTTCGCTCTTCATATCACTGCCACACGCATAGCAGAAGTTCATTGAACCATTTTTAGCGTAACTATTCAGTTGCGATTTGCATCTGTCGGCGGCAACAGTGAACTTCCCGCACAGGATATCAAGGCACTTGACTTCATCTTTTTCAAGAGATACTTCACTGCTGCACACAACGCAATGTTTAATGTCGGGCAGGGCTACACTTTCTCCTTCAGACATAGAAACCTGACCTTTGCATACCGGGTATATGCTGTAACGGGTGGACATACTGATTTAATACAAGGAGTTCGTTAGTTTTATAGAATAAGGAACGCTAATGACATCACGTGAACTGTTGTGGTGCACAAGAGGCCGCTTCCCATTGGACGGTTCATGTGCGGTGGGGTCTTGTATATTGTACTAATATGTTTGCATCGGTATTGGGCCAATTTTGGTATAGGCCTACATGCAACGCAAAGAAATTGGATCAATATAGACCTTATCATTATTAGTATTGGTAGCCTGACCGTCTGTTTTATAAAGTTTTTGTAGTGTGATGGGATGGTTACTTAGTAGTGGAAGGGTGAGTGCGATGGGATGGTTACTTAGTAATGGAGGGGTGAGTGTGATGGGATGGTTACTTAGTAGTGGAGGGGTGAGTGTGATGGGATGGTTACTTAGTAGTGGAGGGGTGAGTGTGATGGGATGGTTACTTAGTAGTGGAGGGGTGAGTGTGATGGGATGGTTACTTAGTAGTGGAGGGGTGAGTGTGATGGGATGGTTACTTAGTAGTGGAGGGGTGAGTGTGATGGGATGGTTACTTAGTAGTGGAGGGGTGAGTGTGATGAGATGGTTACTTAGTAGTGGAGGGGTGAATGTGATGGGATGGTTAGTGCCCGAATAGCCACAGAAGGCAGCTTCATCATGATCCTAGTGAGTATGGCTGTGGCAGTAGCCCTCACTAAAGTGATATTCATTCTGCTATACATGTGACCTGGGCTGGCAGGTAACAGAACACTCTGGGAGACTGCACTTCCTGAAGCATTGAAAGTCACATCTGAACATGTGACATGTACACCAGAGTGAGACATGTAGTCATGATGTAACCACAGCTGTGGGGAGGTAAACATGAATTTTTAAGGAAACAGGAGGAGAGGGAGGGAGGGGATTTTTGATGGGGGTGGGAGAGAAAGAGAGAAAGGTGAAGGTTGGCAAAACAAGAAAGATGAAAGGATTAATTTTTTGTTGAGGTTGGAATTACATGTATACTGTTG
The DNA here is from genome assembly GCA_949361645.1 of Spongilla lacustris. Classification (NCBI taxonomy): domain Eukaryota; kingdom Metazoa; phylum Porifera; class Demospongiae; order Spongillida; family Spongillidae; genus Spongilla; species Spongilla lacustris. Next base: position 9,216,295 of record OX442420.1, read on the forward strand.
ATACACTGTGAGGGATCGGGTGACTTCATGCATGTACATGTGTTACAGGAAGTGTATTGTGCCATTTTGTATAGGTATCAGTTTAATCCAGTATTGTTAAGAAGTGCAGGTAGCCCTTGACCTTCACACGGACTCTGTCATGTGTTAGGACATATAAAGGTAAAGGTTGAGATATGCAGTCAGTGAAAGGGAGTTAGTGTTCTTGTTTTCCTGGTTCGTTATCCTTTGGTGATCGGGACCCTTCAGCTGCGCAAGCCAGTATAGATGATACCACGGTCCTAGTAATCCTTCATATATACATGCAAATGCATGCAACACTAAATGAAAGTTTGGGAAATGACAGTTTGCTATTACAGCCACAAGGGAACAGGACTACATGCCATGTGTGACCTGCTGAGTGCCATCAAACCCATCAGATAACCTTCTGCATACAGCAATGCATAAGCCTAGACTAAGGTCAGCCATAGCATAATGAATCATTATTTACAGAGGGCAGACATGTGGTACATGAATAAATGTATCATATTTGAAGCCAAGAATGGACCACCTGACCACTGCCACCACAAAATATAGTTTGAAATTCAATGTGGAAAAAAAAAAAAACAGGAAGACTGTGTATGTATGGGCCATTTCTGGACATGTCTCTTAATAATAAAAGATTGGTCAACAGCATCAGGTGCATGCATGGTCCATTCTTGGCTTGAAATCTGATACATTTATTCATGTACCACATGTCTGACCTCAGTAAATAATGATTCATTGTGCTATGGCTGACCTTAGTCTAGGCTTATGCATTGCTGTATGCAGAAGGTTATCTGATGGGTTTGATGGCACTCAGCAGGTCACACATGGCATGTAGTCCTGTTCCCTTGTGGCTGTAATAGCAAACTGTCATTTCCCAAACTTTCATTTAGTGTTGCATGCATTTGCATGTATATATGAAGGATTACTAGGACCGTGGTATCATCTATACTGGCTTGCGCAGCTGAAGGGTCCCGATCACCAAAGGATAACGAACCAGGAAAACAAGAACACTAACTCCCTTTCACTGACTGCATATCTCAACCTTTACCTTTATATGTCCTAACACATGACAGAGTCCGTGTGAAGGTCAAGGGCTACCTGCACTTCTTAACAACACTGGATTAAACTGATACCTATACAAAATGGCACAATACACTTCCTGTAACACATGTACATGCATGAAGTCACTCAATCCCTCACAGTGTATCAACAGTATAGTTCCAACCTCAACAAAAAATTAATCCTTTCATCTTTCTTGTTTTGCCAACCTTCACCTTTCTCTCTTTCCCTCCCACCCCCATCAAAAATCCCTCTCCTCCTCTGTTTCCTTAAAAATTCATATTTACCTCCCCACAGCTGTGGTTACATCATGACTACATGTCTCCCTCTGGTGTACCCACGGTTGTTCTGCATTGGCAATAGGTTTGATATTTGGAACAACCAATAAAATTTGCGGTACTTGCTCCAAAATGGCGGCTTCAGAGCTCATTAACTTTCAAGCACAAACCTTCCACATCTGGCACATACAGTGCAGACAAACAGGCCATAGGTAGTTAGGTAAACGTATGTACTATCTTCAGTATATTAAACGCATGTGTACGCTGTTACAACGTCGATGCACTACGCGTTGCGCAACCGAAGGCTTTTATTTAGCACGATCGGTTGTATTGTTATCTGGCTTTCGTTCTCCGATTCCTCCATTATAAGTGCCCTTCAAAATAATACAGGAATGAGAGCATTCACTGGTAAGTTGAAATATTCTTTTATCTTTAGGTGCCATATTTTCCATATGTGAGGACGTACCACACCAAGTCATGAATAATGCACATTCAAGCCATATTACGTATATACAGTGTAAAGATGGTCGATTTATTCAGGTATGTGGGTGCAGGCTACAAAAAGCTCTTAAAGCTAAGGGCAAAACAGGGCAACGAAAGCCACAAATATTCGTCCGCTCAGTCCTATTCAAAGGACTTAATGACAGTCTTCGATATTGACGTTGCAAGTGATGCTGTTGAGATCCACCCCCAGATGTTTTGCATTAATTGTGTAATAAGGCATTGTTAGGGCAAAGGGGTGTCAAACCCCATACAAGTGCACACGCACATACTGGATACGTGTAAAGTATGTTTATAACTCTCCAATATATGTACATGTGCCAAAATAAGTTGGTGTTCAAGCCTTTCTGCACACTTAGATGGCAAGGCACTTTTAAGCCTGAATAGCCTAAATGCTACACTAGCTGATCACTTTGATTGTAGCCCTAGCACCCCCAGCCTTGGCACATGTACAAGTAATATTGACATCTGTGATGAACATGCATGCTGATGTACATGTATCCAATTTGTATAGCTGTACTGCGGCAGCCAATCCAGCTGCCATGTCACATGTGTGTGTAAGCAGTGCATCTCACTGAGCACATAACCAAGTGCCCCTGTTGTTATGACTTGGCCTGTCTACAGAACAGTGCAGTGAAACTACCTCCAGATATGGTAAACACACTTCTTGGGGATGTCATGGTGTGCTGTACATTGTGTGGGCAAGGTATTGGAGCTGGTAACTATGATACACATGAGTGTAGTCAGTTCAGCAAACTACAACAACCATATGGTTGATTGGATTCACTACCACAATGTGGTTGTGGATTGACGGGTGAACACTTTACAGGGTCAATTCACTCCAAGTTTAACAACCTAAAATTAAATCAGTACATGACCCAGTTGAAAGGAACATTACCTCTCTGTATCACACAAAAATCCATTGTGCCACCCCACCACAGAAGAAACGTAAAGAAACTAAGCAGAATATTAAAAGAAAAAAAAAAAAGAACACACTTGATTTCCTATAGATTGTTTATCTATAAAATGGCGTCAACCGCGAAGCACGACGAGCAGGCAAGGGCACCAACCACAAGAACAGGCTGTGACAGCCAATGTCACAACTGTGGTTTCCAGCATCCAAAAGGTAGATGTCCAGTGTATGGCAAACGATGTATGAACTGCAGCAAGTATAATCACTTTGCCAAGCAGTGCAAGGCAAAGAAAGCAGCAGCAGCAGAGGGGGCAAAAAGTGTCAGGAACACTGGAGAGGAGCATCGTCTCATAAGCGCAATTAAGGACAAAACAGAGACCACTGACAGTGAATGCTTTGTAAACCTGGAGTTACAAGGTACTCCTGTCAAACTCAAGGTTGACACTGGTTCTCAGGCAAACATCCTACCACAGAAAGTGTTTCAGAGCCTGAAAGAGAAACTCAAACTGGCACGAACGTCCTCCAAACTGACTAGTTACACCGGTGACATACTTCCGATCTTGGGCCAATGCAAACTTACCTGTGAAGGGAAAGACCTGGAATTTTTTGTAGTGAGAACAAATCAAAGCCCAATACTATGTTTCACTGAAGGCGTCCCAGGAGCTAGGACTCATCAAGGTTGTACTGAACATAAACAAAGCTGACAGTTTAGTAAAACAGTTCAAAGATGTTTTCGAAGGTCTAGGGTGCCTCAAAACACCGTATACCGCATCAAGGTTGATCTGTCAGTCCGTCCAACAATATGTCCACCTAGGAACCAACCAGTAGCCCTGAAATCCCGAATCAAGGAGGAACTAGACAGAATGGAACAGATGAAGGTTATCAAGAAAGTGGAAGAACCAACAGACTGGGTCAATGCAATGGTTGTTGTTGAGAAACCTCGCACGAAGAAACTAAGGATTTGCTTGGACCCAAGACCTCTCAACAAGGTGACTATCAACTGCCTACCTGGTATAGAAGATATATCCACACGTCTCACTGGTGCCAAGGTATTCTCTAAATTGGATGCCAGTCATGGGTATTGGCAAGTGCCACTTGATGAAGAAAGCCAGTTATTGACTACCTTCAACAGTCCATTTGGCCGCTACTGCTACACAAGAATGCCTTTTGGAATTAAGTCAGCTCAAGAGATCGTCCAAAAGCGAATGCATCAGAACTTCGAAGATTTAGCAGGTGTTGAAACTGATATTGACAACATACTAAGTCTTAGTGTGGGGAAGAAACGAAGAGGAACATCTCCAACGTCTAAAGGAAGTCCTGCAAAGATGCAAAGAAATCAATCTCAGATTGAACATGGAGAAATGCCAGTTTGCAATGCCCCAAGTCACATATCTGGGACACATAATAAATGCTCAAGGGATTGCACCAGATAAAGAAAAGGTTCGAGCAATCTGTGAAATGCCTACACCCCAGGACAAGAAAGGAGTTGAGCGACTGCTGGGCACATTGAACTATGTAGCTAAATTCATACCTGACCTGTCAACTCTAACTCATCCTATCAGGGAGCTACTGAAAAAGGACACACAGTTCATTTGGGAATGGGAACAGAAAGAAGCTTTCAAAAAGGTCACAGAGAGACTTTCAGCTGCACCAGTACTGGCATTCTATGATGTCCACAAACCATCTGTCATCAGCTGTGATGCTTCACAAACTGGACTTGGTGCTGTTCTACTCCAAGATCACAAACCAGTCGCATATGCATCCCGTTCAATGACAAGTGCAGAAACCAGATATGCACAGATCGAGAAGGAACTACTTGCTGTGTTATTCTCCCTTGAAAAGTACATATACGGCACGCATGTAGATATTGAATCTGACCACAAACCACTTGAGATAATAACACGAAAGCAGTTATTCAGCGCATGCTGTTACGACTCCAGCGATACGACTACACGCTTAGGTACACACCTGGAAAGGACATGGTTATAGCAGGTTCGAGCAATCTGTGAAATGCCTCCACCTAGTGATGACCTGGAGGAAGATTTGGACTGTGCAGTACACATGGTGCTGGAGAAAAGCTCTGCTACTGACAAAGGACTACAGAAGGTCAAAAAGAACACAGAAACAGATCACTCACTTCAGAGGTTACAAGGCTTCATCAGAACAGGATGGCCTGACAGCAGAGCTGATCTACCCGAAGATATCCGTGCTTACTGGAATTTTAGAGAGGAACTGTCTGACGCTGGTGGGATCATCCTAAAAGGAGAACAGATTGTGATACCTGCCAACATGCGCAAGGATACCCTCAGTCGAATACATGCACTGTGGTCACATGGGAGTTGTCAAATGCTTACAGCGAGCAAAAGATGCTGTATATTGGCCAGGCATGTCTAAAGATATTACGGACATGATCTTAAAGTGTGAAACCTGTATCAACATGCATAACTCAAATGCAAAGGAACCAATGACACCAGGACCAACCCCAAACAGACCATGGGATATTCTAGCCACTGACTTATTCCACTGGAATAAACAGGACTACTTGCTGATAGTGGACTACTACTCTCGCTTTGTTGAATTCAGCAGATTGGATGACTTGAGCAGTAAGTCGGTGATAAACCATACAAAGTCAATATTGGCAAGGCATGGCATTCCCACAGATAATAAGCGACAATGGTCCACAATATACATCAGAGGAGTATCAAAGATTTGTGAACGAATGGGGTATCTCTCACATGACCACCAGTCCGCACACACTATCCACAAGCAAATGGAATGGCAGAAAAATTTGTCCAGGTATAGTGAAATGACTCCTGATTAAAGCAGCACAGGACAATCAGGATCCATACATGAGTCTGCTCATCCACCGGAACACCAACATCGACAATCTAGCTTCACCTGCTCAAATGCTTATGCATGGTAGAAGATTGCGAACAAACCTACCAGTCATACCCAAACAGTTAAATCCCCAAACTATTGACCCTGAGAAAGTGACCTTCGAACGAAGTCAAAGACAAGTCACACAGAAGCAGTATCATGACAGAGGATCAAGGTCATTACCTGTTTTGGAACAGCAAGTGAAAGTGAGGATGCAAGTGCAAGGGAGGTGGATACCCGCAACGGTAGTCAGTAGGGCCGATACGCCTCACTCTTACATAGTAGAAACTTAAAGTGGGAAGCAATACAGAAGAAAGTGACGTCACCTAATGAAATGCCATCAGGATAATAGATCTTCTTTTGATGACTATGTCCCTCCAGTTGAAAATCCTGCACAGGAAGAAGAGAGAAATGATGGTGAGCTCAATACAGAGGTTGAACCACCACAACAGGAAAATGAGCTGGCTGAATTTGAACTGGAATATGACCCTGAGACAGCAGTGACAGACACGGAAGACACTCATGACGAACAGGTGACACAAAATGAGCTGGAAGAACAACCACAAGCAGCACTCAACGCACGAGGCAGAGTGATCAGACCACCTGCAAGGTATAAAGACTTCGAAAAAGGGGGTTGTAGTATAATGTCATTAGGCAGGGATCACGTGTGTTGTGGTGTGATGTAATAGCAACTTGGTGCGTGCTACAAAGTGTGGAATTGTCTCGGCAGGGCCCGCGGAGCCGGGGGGGGGGGGGGGGGGGGGGGGGGGGGGGGCAAGGGGGGCAGCTGCCCCCCCCACTTTTTTGGCCGATAATGTTTATTTATTTTTTAAATGTATTAATTATCGCGGATGCATGCTGGCACGCGGCTCCTCCATCAATCTGTAGCATACCAGCCGTGACTTTTGTTCTTTGTTATTGTCAATGTGCAGTGTTTGACCCTTGTATCTTATAATGATTTAATTGTTTTGCTTTGACGAAGGAAACTCCGAAATATATTTGATTACAGATAGCCAACCGATTTACTATGAAGCAATCGATTTGCCAGGGTTCATTACGGTAACATATGTTAGATGCCTACATGTAGGCGATATAAAGCGGTTTTAACCTACCGCATGTAGGCGTTCCATTGAGACTTCTGGTCCTCGCATGAAATCAGTAGTGTACAAACTTTCAACTCGAAAAAATATAACATTAGACTTCATTTTTCATTCGCTTTAATGGAGATCATTCAACCATTGCATGGCTCTGTAGATACGCGATCAAAAAGATGAAGCTTAAAAGTTGGAAATCGTCTGTGTTTGGCCTCAGGAAGTGAAATTCTACCTGCCTAAAAATCGAAGAATGCTTTTAGCAAATTTTTGTACATCGGAACAACATTAACAATTAACTCTAGCTATTTCTGTCACCACCTTGCAAGCAGCCTTCTTTGCTGTATTGATTACATGCATGTTTATTTCAAGCGTTGGCTGTTTGTTCATTGTTTGGAATAAAGCGGTTTGCAACGCCTATACGACCTATCATTAAACTGGAATTGATGTACATGTAACTGATTATCAGAAAAATATGCTGACGATGTGAATGTCACACTTTTGAAGGCCCAATTACCGGTTTTTAAACTCATACTACGTGGAGAATTTCAATCATCAGTTCCATGAAATTTACATTGCTTTTCACAATGTGAAAAGCCTCTAAAGGAAGATTGTTACTATATTTAAACTGATTTAGGTCAATCCAGCTACTAATGCAGTTAGTGAAAGACCTTTTTCCAACGCTCGTCGCCTGAAAACGTAATTGGCTTCGCACTACCACGATAGAACGGTTCTGGCCAGTCAGGAACCGTTCTTTGAACGCCGTGCTGTTCCGGTCTAGAGACTAGACCGGAACACCAAATAGAGCTGGTCCGAGAACGCTCCGGAACGGTTCCCCTGCCAGTGTGAACAACAACCGTGCTGGAACCGTTCTTATAAGTGTATAACTATTAATAATTCGATATGAAATTAATTTTTACTTCATAATAGCGGTGTGGGGACACGCAGAGACGCTCAAGTTCACTGAACTTGAGCGTCTCGTTGTCGTTATTCGCGGAATGCCCCAAATGCTCACTATCATCGTACGAAGTAAGCTATAGTACTCATTTTTTTGTCTCCTAATTTTCTCATGGCTCTTCGTACAGCGATCCTTTTGCCTCTTTCACCGTCTCTGTGCATAACAATAGCTTTCAAAATCGCCGCTTAATCCATCGTTTTTGTACTGTGTCACGTGAACCATAATTCTAGCGCGGACCAAGGAACCGTTCTGTAGTGTGAACGGGGTGTAATATTGACCTGGACGAAGTTGCCTCTGAGTTCGCCTCTAGAATTGACAATTGAAAGCGACATTTTGGTGTCGTAGGATCGATATTATTGTGCCTTTTTGTAACGTAACTTAAATTTGTACGCGCGTTTCGAATAACTCTCACATGCAGGGAGGTGCGAAGGAATATAACAACTTAATTTCTGCCCCCCCACTTTATAATACCGTCCGCGGGCCCTGTGACTCGTATTAATCTTTGGTAATCGGTAGTCCAGTCCGTATCTGGTGCACGAACCCTAACGTTACACATTATAAAGCGAATATTCAGAAGGCAAATGTTTAAAGTAGAAAATATGGCACCCGTTAAACTAACAAAGAAACGTTCCAAAAACTTACGTCCGTTGTTGGTTTCAAATTTCAGGTGACTTTATCAGGGCGGAATCGTCAAAAAAAACGGTCACTTCTCGTCCCTACAGGGCCGTAGCAGCCATTCCGGCCGGTCAGGCCATGGCCGGACCAGTTTTTTACCCGAACCGAAAATTATTAATCGTTAATTAATTAATCTTTTGCATAACCCTTATAACCGGGCAACGTACGAGTACCAGTTGCGTCAATCATGAATCAGTGTTAGTGTACACTGTAGTACTATATAACTACAATGCATATGCGCATATATATATATCATGGTGTTAATGGCTAATGCGTGCGGGTGTTCTACTAAGTCTCCATATACTTACAGGAAACTATGTGAATCTTTGTTTTGTAATTGTATATAAACTGCCAGACGCGCCGTCATTGCATGCATCAGAGTTATATTCACGAATTCTTGAGCATTCTTCTAGCCCACAAGGTTGCCCAGCCGTTGGAAAAGCAGAGCCTTCTGCATGGCTTCCAACAAGACTGGTGAAGAGAGCCTTTAATCACAGGCTACAAAGTAGTCTTGGTTGCATTACGAGACTGAGTGTACTGCTTGTATTAGCACTGATTTTTTTTAGCCCTGCTACCAAAGCTATTAGTGAGCGCACGCATGCATGCAGTGCTTCAGATCTGAGAAGCATACCGCCTTATTTCGTTCAAGTATGTCACAACTGAATGCAATAACCTAAAGAGAGAAGTGATGCTCTATTCTTTGTTTCATGCTTCAACGAGTATATAGTTCTCGCATTTACACAATGATCAGATCTGTTTTCATCAATTCGCAATTGCATATTTTGCACCAAATCGTACAAAACAAAACCCCCCCAAAAAAGGCAGGGGCTCCGCCCCAGACCCGCCCCTACTTACGTATGCATTAGCCGGACCACTTTTTCTTTCGTTCCTACGGCCCTGCGGCCTAGTCACAAAACACTTGGATATAGCGTTCTGTACGACGGCATAACACGTGCTTTATATCGTTGATACCCCCATACTCCTATATGTCATGGTGAAATAATCGAGGCTCAACGTCTACAGGAGCTGCTCCAAATGACCCTTTTTGTGGACATGTTTTAGTTGCTATGGGCGTAATGAGTTCCGTTGCTATAGGTACTTGTACCATTAATAGTTACCACGGCTCAAACCACAGTATAGTTCACACGCGTATACCATCGCGAAGAAAAAGTATGGCTACAGTTCCATACTACACGTTGTAAGTACCTTCTGTCTCCTTTTGTTCTGTGCTTCCATCTGGGGAGCAGAATTTGTCTGCGTAGTCGAAAAAGTACGTTGAAGTCGATGGGTTCGTCAAAAAATGGCCGCTTGTAGGAAGCGGTGGAGAGAAAACTAGGCCATGTGACATTGGCTACTAATAGAACAAAGGTACTTCCTTCCATGTATGGCCTTTAAATGGCGACAAGTTCAAACATGTTAACACGTAGTGCAAAGTTTGTAAGGTTGTCGGTTGTCAAGGGTGGTTGCTAAGGCATTACGCCACTTTTTCAATATTTTTATAGGTATGCCTTTTGTCCACAAAATGTATGGCCGCATAGGGCTGTATGCAGGGTTGCCGAAGTTAAGGTTAATATTTAACCGTCGTAACCGCGATATCGCGGTTACAGTGTTTAACCGCGGTTAAATATCGCGGTTAAAACTTACTTACAGTGTACATGTATTCTCTGGTATTCAGAAGCCCACCCCTAGTGATCACGTAAATGTACACTGTGGCAGTTCTTTGCTATTAACCTTGGGTTGTTTGCACTAACTTTGCAGCGCGAGTGCCGGGGTTTTGTATATGGTGTTGTGAACTTTTGTAGGCTTTCATCTAAACAGCGCTTAGGCTTTGTTTCCTTTTTCGTTCGCCGCGGTTACCATCAAAGTCGGGTATAAAGTTGAGGAAAGAGCAGGAAGCTTACTTTCAAGATAGAAATGGCTGTCACTATGGGGTGTAATTCGTGCCAAAACTACACCGCACATTGTTTACGACGCACACCATACCCAAAATTGCACAGTCTGGGGACCTGACTGATGCAAGTCGGGTTCCCAGACTTGTTGCATGTGTCGATCGTGCCAAAACTCGCGTAGACACACCGATGTCATTTCAAAATTTCTCTACTTTTTTATAATAAGACGTTCCTCTTTGTTTCTCGTATACAACAACATGGCCACGCTTTGGACTTGTCTTCGAGGAAAGTTTTTTATCTTTTAGTATTGCACCCTAGTATGACCAACAAGCTCAAGGAAGCTGGAGGTGAGGCTAACGTTTAGAATGACGGTGTAAATTTAGTCTCGTACCCAGACCCAAATGTACGTAACGATGATTATCGCTTACAGTATAACATCAGGGGTCTGGCCAACAAGTCGATCGAAGTTGTTCTGGTGCGCCGGAATGTTGGGGCTCCAATCAGAATCGAGAGCCCACGTGACGTCACGGTAATTAGATTCCAATAGCATTCCACACTACAGAGAGGAGCCTGGTGCTTGATCGTGCGTGCGCGGCTAAGGTTGTGATATATGGACACGTGTCTAAAACGAAGGGAAAGCCATTTCAATATGGAAGGACTCATTACGAAGTACGTCTAAAATCTGTCGAGAATCGCTTTCCAGCCCATCGCGTTCACCACTCCGAGAGTGTCATTGCGGTGGTAGCCTTTTCTCTCTGTAGCTTAAGCAAAGACAGATCTGCTTAAACAAACCTCACGTTTTATCGTGATGACGTACCGTTGCTATGACAACCCAAATTATCGAACATTCCAATTACATTCCCAAGAACAACTTTCTTCGACTTGTTGGCCAGACCCTATGTACGCTGTATTATACTGTAAGCGATAATGCTTACGTACGTTTGGGTCTGGGTACGAGACTAGTGTAAATTGCATTTCATTCTGAAGCTGCCTGTGTATGCTAACACGCGTGCATGCTACTCAGTAGTTATCACTAGCTAATAGTTTATGGTCACTCAATTGTTCTTTCCAGATCTCCTGAGTGATGACAACCAACTCCAACTCTCACGTATGTTTTGATCAGTCGTCTCGGTGCACTAGGTAGTGTTCGTGGGCGTTTTACCAGTTAAAGGACTGACTCTTCCCATGTAATTTATACCTACTTTACGGGGATAAATACGCAGGACCGTAGCCAGGGGCGGATCCAGGAATTGGGAGTGGGGGGTGGGGGCAAAGGTGAGGATGTGCATGGCAGGGGGTGGGGCAAATCAGGAGGCGTAGCCACCCCGGGGAGGGGCACCAAGCGCTGTAAGCTCCCCCAGCGGGGCCTGGGGCATAGCCCCAGAAGCCAACGCTTTTTGCGTTGTAAACCCCCCAAAAGTACGTAAAAACTGCACCAAAAACGTTATAACTCATCTACGTAGATAAACTCTATTATCTTTGCGTGAAGTGACACCAAAGTTGGCTGGTGGTGTTATCAGCATTGTGTACATTATCAGCATTGTGTACATTATCAGCATTGTGTACATTATCATGCATCCATTGGCAAACCTTCGTTGCTTGGTCGCTTTCGACTCCGAGGCCCTATCTGGTCAGTCCAGAGTTACTTCAACGTCAGAAGAACCGGTGAACTATAATATTAATACGGATTTGCTACATAGCCCTACCTGCTAATATTGAAAGATTTGACTTGAAATTTGTATAGGCGCCTTGTCCAGCTGTCGCGGAAGTTTTAATTTAGAGCACGTGTATGCCTGCCCGATGTTCTAGACTGCATGGCGCCGCACCGGCTGGCACTGCAGCCTGTGCCTTTGCACGTACATTTAGTCGTTTTAGCACATACTATTAATTGTGTAAGGCACCGCCCCCTGGCTATGAATATTTAATTTCTATTTGGCGGGGGGGGGGGGGCAGAACCCAGTTGCCCCCTGCCCCACCCCCCCTGGATCCGCCACTGGTAGCTTTGTGTTTTTGGTGTGTGTTGTGCCCAGACACGTGGTACTTTTACATGTGTACCTTGCTGTTCTGTGTAGTTTTCTTTTCACAACATTGGGTGTGTGGAAAGGAAATGAGGGGTGGAGTAATTAGGTGGGGACTGGAGCTGTGATCATCATCTGTGTGCCTGATACACGTCTGCCATAGTAAGCTGACATTCTTGGGGATGTCTGCGCGTGTAAATATAGGCCTACTTGCATGTGTATGCACGCACGTATGTACATGTGCATGATTGTGTGTGTGAGTGTGTGTATGTATGTGTGCTTTATGGTCCTCTATGTTCTTTCCAGACCTGCTGGGTGATGAGCACCGGACCATCGATTTTCAACTTCAACTCTCGTGTATGTTAATTCTACTAGCTTGCACTAATTAGATGAAGGAATCTAATTGTGTCCATGATTCAAAAGGTTATGCAGGGTATTAACAGGACCATAGATCTCTGATTTAGGTTGTGTGTGCTGAATAATTGTCCTGCACGAAAAAGCGGTATTATGGGACAGGTTATTAATAGTGATCAACAGTTACAGTTTTAGCCTGCACACTACCTTATAGTATTTCAGCACATAATTAATTATTTTATGTACAACCAGTTGTTCTGTTTAATTAATTCTCCCACTCTACTTACTCTATGATGTACATGTATATTAAATGCTCATTATTATAATACTGGTCCAAAAAGAAAATTCTCCTGTAAGTGTACATCAAGTAATGTAGTACCTGAAAGCACGGGGGGGGGCATGCACAGCTACAGTTATTTATGGCCTTGATAAATCAATCATGACCCAATGTGCTTTGATCTTTGTATGAAACATTTTGGGACAACCAGAATAGGTTGGACGCTGAATTAAAATTAAACAAGACTGAGAGTGAACGCAGCATAATAAACAGATCTAGGCCAAATAGGATTATGAAGAATACTTGGAGAGGATGGGGGAGGGGGTGTGACCAAAACCCAAATAGATATTCTCACATAGCAACGTTACTATGTATTGCACCTTGAATAGTATATGGGGACTGTGTCCAGCAAAATCGGGCTTGTGGGGTTATGATTTTATCACTATAATAATTGCACGTTGTACTAAACAACACATCTTCGCGACGGTACTACCTTTTCCTTTCAAATTTCGTACACTTGTTTCCACACCATTTCTCTGTGTGAAAATTGATTTTTGTGATCTACACTTTTTCCGTGCCGTGGAAACAACAATCATTAACCCCGCGGGTTAGAAATCCACATTTCTCCACATACGAGTGTTGAAAACGCGTCAAATTCGGAGTGTGCATAGAGGAGTCCTGTAGCTATTGGTTAGTTTTGTTCGTTAGTTTCTGAATCATCCGTTACGGAGATACAGTTGAGCAAACTACAGGCACATTTTCCCGCTTGATTCGCGCCAATGTTATGATCACCGTCTTCCCATTCATTGAGCGGGACGCGTTGGCGCGAATCAAGCGGGAAAACGTGCCCGTAGTTTGTTCAACTGTATCTCCGTAACGGATGATATAGAAATTAACGAACAGAATAAACCAATAGCTACAGGACTCCTCTATGTGCAACCCGAATTTGACGCATTTTCAACACTCGTACGTGGAGAAATGAGGATTTCTAACCCGCGGGGTTAACGATTGTTGTATCCACGGCACGGAAAATGAGTAGATCACAAAAATTGATTTTTACACAGAGAAATGGTGTGGGAACAAGTGTACGAAATTGGAAAGGAAAAGGTAGTACCGTCGCGAAGATGTGTTGTTTAGTACAACGTGCAATTTTTATAGTGATAAAATTTTAACCCCACAAGCCCGATTTTGCTGGACACTGTCCCATATATCTATCCATATATGGGACAGTCTCCGCGAAAACTGCCCTTCGCATATATATATAAAATGTTATAAAATGCTTCTCTTTTGAATCGCTATATCTTCCGAACGGTTTAAGCTATCAACGTCCTATTTTCAATACTTCATACTACACCATTTCCCTATAGTAAAATATATTTTGGAGTCTTGCACTTGCTCCGTGCCAGTATTGCAACGTTTGGTACCTCACCGGGTTCAAACCCGCCATAACTTTCTGTAGGAGTAATCAAATCGCTTCAAATTCGGTTTGTAGGTAGAGAGGTCCTATACCTATCGATTTGTTCTGTTCGTTAATTTTTATGTCATCCGTTACGGAGATACAGTGGTGCAAAGTTGGTACATTTTTCCCGCTCGACTCGCGCCGTTGTACGTACGCGAACCGCTTCCATTCACCGAAGTACATGAATATTCAACTACATCCTGTGGGCTGGGACATTTATAACAACCACCCCACCCACTACCATAGCTTTGCGCTTCAAGTTTCGACGTTGACTTGAGCGTATGATTTCGAACGGTGCGAAGACGACAAGATATAAGATCAATCCGACGAAGAAGTTTGAGAGCGGTAGCGATCTGTGGCAGATAGCTGCAGACGAGTAGTGGATCCCATAGTGGACAGCTGTGGAGTATGGAAGATAGCTGTGGAGCAGACAGTGGAGTAACTGCATGTGACCAGTACGCGGAGTGGACCCTACGGCAGACAGCAGTGGAATGAGCACTACAGCAGACGAAACCTAAAGCAGGCAGGCAGGCAGCTATGTAATGGACCCCAGAGGGAAAAGTTCATAACTATACTATCAACAAAGCCAGGCACAGCTGTGGAATGGATTACACAGTGGAATCCAGAGTGCAGTACACAGCTGTAGAGACGGCAGACAGATCTATAGGTGTGTCCAGAAGACAGTGGAACAACTACCATCAACACTGTACTGTATGGAATGGACTCTACTGTAGACATCTATACTGTGTTGAGTGGGACCCTACTGAGTCAGTGGACCCTGCGGCAGACATCATATGGCAGGCAGACAACTGTAGTGTGGTGGACCATATGGTAGAACCTCACAGCAGTGGATACTGACAGCTGAGAAGCAGGCAGACAAGTATGTAACTTTGCAAGCAGTTGTGGAGTGCACTCTATAGCTATTCCTTACAGTGATCAGTGTCAGCCATGATGTGGTTTTGAATGGGCCCTACCCCTGTGCTAAGCCCTACAACTATTCCTTATAGTGAACACTGTCAACAATGGAGTGGGCCCTCTTATCAATGCACTCTACCCTACATGTACTCTGTACAATTGAGTGGAGTCCACCCTACCCCCTGTGCTACGCCCTACAACTATTCCTTACAGCAAACAGTGTCAACCATGGAGTGGGCCCTCTTATCAATGCACTCTACCCTACTCTGTACGATTGAGTGGACTCGACCCTACCCCCTCTGCTACACCCTACAACTATTCCTTACAGCGAACTGTGTCAACCATGGAGTGGGCCCTCTTATTAATGCACCCCACCCTACTCTGTACGATTCAGTGGACTCCACCCTACCCCCTGTGCTACGCCCTACAACTATTCCTTACAGTGAACAGTGTCAACAATGGAGTGGGCCCTCTTATCAATGCACTCTACCCTACTCAGTACGATTGAGTGGACTCCACCCTACCCCCTGTGCTACGCCCTACAACTATTCCTTACAGTGAACAGTGTCAACCATGGAGTTGGCCTTCATATTAATGCACTCCATCCTACCCTGTACGATTGAATGGACTCCACCCTACCCCCTGTGCTATGCCGTACAACTATTCTTACGGAGATTACCCTTTGAAAGGACTCCATCCTACAGTGTACATTTACGATTGAGTGGACTCCACCCTACCCCCTGTGCTACGCCCTACAACTATTCCTTACAGCAAACAGTGTCAACCATGGAGTAGGGTGTGTAA
Source organism: Spongilla lacustris (assembly GCA_949361645.1). NCBI lineage: Eukaryota > Metazoa > Porifera > Demospongiae > Spongillida > Spongillidae > Spongilla > Spongilla lacustris. The sequence continues at coordinate 9,232,387 of OX442420.1, forward strand.
CCGGTTATCAGGTTATTCGGGTTATTCGGATATTCGCAAAAACCTATCCGTTCGAATAGTAGTTTAGCGTTACTCGGAAAAATCGATTATTGGATTTGTTCTATTCGAAATAACCGGTTTGTGAATCTCCATTCGGAGGTACTTAGGTATTCGTCGTCCGCATCGACAATTCGCCCATTATTCGAATACCTTTTTATGACGATATCCGGATACGCGTTTACGATATTACATGTACAATAATTACTTCTAAATAACGTCACTGTTGTTACTATAAATATATACGTGGGGACGAGATCAAATACACGGGCAGTAATTCGAACTACATGTAGCCAAAAGAGATCTCCCTCTTCACGTGTCATGACGACGGACAGCTCCAGCTGCAAATCAAAGTCAGTTCGCTTAGTGTATTTCGAACCAGCTGGCTTCTTGCATCAATCTCTCTGAGCTGATATTGCCGCGATCGTACTAAGGCTTTCTTACCCCGGTAGATACTAGGATTTTCAAAACTCGCGATGGTGAAATGGAGGCTGCATGGCTGTTGGTGCATAAACGTCATCTGTGGTTCTATTCTTTTGGCATCAAGTGCGATGTGTACATCTGTAGACTGTAGGTACTGGTAAAGCTCAGCGTGGCCACGCTAACTTAGGTCGGGACACACCCAACAAGGTATGTGGTTAGGCCAAGTGATTTAGGCCTATGTAGGTAGCTGTGGTTGTGTGCTGAGTGCATCTGGTGTGATATGGGTAGCTGTGGATCCCTGCTGAGGCTACTGATCTGGTGTAATGTGGTTAGTTGTAGTAAGGTGTCTGGTGTGATGGAGGTAGCTATGGTTGTGTACCTCATGAGGGCATCTGGTGTGATGGGGGTAGGTGTGTTTGTGTGCTGAAGGCTTCTGGTGTGATGGGGTAGGTGTGCTGAGGGCATCTGGTGTGATGGGGGTAGGTGTGTTTGTGTGCTGAGGGTATCTGGTGTGATGTGGGTAGCTGTAGGAGGGTCTCTGGTGTGATGTGTACATTTAGGTGGCTCAATGAGCAGAAAACCTGAATAACCTAGGTATTCGGCTGGCAAATTGTCAAAACCTATTCGGAAAAATCGATTTTCTTTTTTCAAGTATTCGGAAAAATCGATTTTCAGATCCAGAAAAACCTGAAAAATCGATTAGTGTTTTAAAAGTATTCGGAAAAATCGATTTTCATTATTCAGGGGAGGTTACACACCCTACCATGGAGTGGGCCCTCTTATCAATGCACCCCACCCAACTCAGTACGATTGAGTGGACTCCGCCCTACCCCCTGTGCTACACCCTACAACTATTCCTTACAGCGAACTGTGTCAACCATGGAGTGGGCCCTCTTATCAATGCACTCTACCCTACTCTGTATACGATTGAGTGGACTCCACCCTACCCCCTGTGCTACGCCGTACAACTATTCCTTACAGTGAACACTGTCAACCATGGAGTGGGCCTTCTTATCAATGCACTCTACCCTACTCTGTACGATTGAGTGGAGTCCACCCTACCCCCTGTGCTACGCCCTACAACTATTCCTTACAGCAAACAGTGTCAACAATGGAGTGGGCCCTCTTATCAATGCACTCTACCCTACTCTGTACGATTGAGTGGACTCCACCCTACCCCCTGTGCTACGCCCTACAACTATTCCTTACAGCAAACAGTGTCAACCATGGAGTGGGCCTTCTTATTAATGCACTCCATCCTACCCTGTACGATTGAGTGGACTCCACCCTACCCCCTGTGCTATGCCGTACAACTATTCTTACGGAGATCACCCTTTGAAAGGACTCCATCCTACAGTGTACATTTACGATTGAGTGGACTCCACCCTACCCCCTGTGCTACGCCCTACAACTATTCCTTACAGCAAACAGTGTCAACCATGGAGTGGGCCCTCTTATCAATGCAGTGAATGCACCCCACCCAACTCAGTACGATTGAGTGGACTCCGCCCTACCCCCTGTGCTACACCCTACAACTATTCCTTACAGCGAACTGTGTCAACCATGGAGCGGGCCCTCTTATCAATGCACTCTACCCTACTCTGTATACGATTGAGTGGACTCCACCTACCCCCTGTGCTACGCCGTACAACTATTCCTTACAGTGAACACTGTCAACCATGGAGTGGGCCCTCTTATCAATGCACTCTACCCTACTCTGTACAATTGAGTGGAGTCCACCCTACCCCCTGTGCTACGCCCTACAACTATTCCTTACAGTGAACAGTGTCAACCATGGAGTGGGCCTTCTTATTAATGCACTCCATCCTACCCTGTACGATTGAGTGGACTCCACCCTACCCCCTGTGCTATGCCGTACAACTATTCTTACGGAGATCACCCTTTGAAAGGACTCCATCCTACAGTGTACATTTACGATTGAGTGGACTCCACCCTACCCCCTGTGCTACGCCCTACAACTATTCCTTACAGCAAACAGTGTCAACCATGGAGTGGGCCCTCTTATCAATGCACACCACCCCACTCAGTACGATTGAGTGGACTCCACCCTACCCCCTCTGCTACACCCTACAACTATTCCTTACAGCGAACTGTGTCAACCATGGAGTGGGCCCTCTTATTAATGCACTCTACCCTACTCTGTATACGATTGAGTGGACTCCACCCTACCCCCTGTGCTACGCCGTACAACTATTCCTTACAGTGAACACTGTCAACCATGGAGTGGGCCCTCTTATCAATGCACTCTACCCTACTCTGTACAATTGAGTGGAGTCCACCCTACCCCCTGTGCTACGCCCTACAACTATTCCTTACAGCAAACAGTGTCAACAATGGAGTGGGCCCTCTTATCAATGCACTCTACCCTACTCTGTACGATTGAGTGGACTCCACCCTACCCCCTGTGCTACGCCCTACAACTATTCCTTACAGCAAACAGTGTCAACCATGGAGTGGGCCTTCTTATTAATGCACTCCATCCTACCCTGTACGATTGAGTGGACTCCACCCTACCCCCTGTGCTACGCCCTACAACTATTCCTTACAGCAAACAGTGTCAACCATGGAGTGGGCCCTCTTATCAATGCACCCCACCCAACTCAGTACGATTGAGTGGACTCCGCCCTACCACCTGTGCTACGCCCTACAACCATTCCTTACAGTGAACAGTGTCAACCATGGAGTGGGCCCTCTTATTAATGCACCCCACCCTACTCTGTACGATTGAGTGGACTCCACCCTACCCCCTGTGCTACGCCGTACAACTATTCCTAACGGAGATCACCCTTTGAAAGGACTCCATTCTACAGTGTACATGTACGATTGAGTGGACTCCACCATACCCCCTGTGCTACACCCTACAACTATTCCTTACAGCGAACTGTGTCAACCATGGAGTGGGCCCTCTTATCAATGCACTCTATCCTACTCTGTATACGATTGAGTGGACTCCACCCTACCCCCTGTGCTACGCCCTACAACTATTCCTTACAGTGAACACTGTCAACCATGGAGTGGGCCCTCTTATCAATGCACTCTACCCTACTCTGTACGATTGAGTGGACTCCACCCTACCCCCTGTGCTACGCCCTACAACTATTCCTTACAGTGAACAATGTCAGCTGTGGAGTGGGCCCTCTTATCAATGCACTCTACCCTACTCAGTACGATTGAGTGGACTCCACCCTACCCCCTGTGCTACGCCCTACAACTATTCCTTACAGTGAACAGTGTCAACCATGGAGTGGGCCTTCTTATTAATGCACTCCATCCTACCCTGTACGATTGAGTGGACTCCACCCTACCCCCTGTGTTGTTTACAGCGAACATGGTCAGTCGTGGAGTGGACCCTCTTTTGACTGGACTCTCTGAGATATTGAGTGTACTCCACCCTATCGACTACAATTTTCAGCTTGGTGCAGGCTGGCAAGGGTGTGTGGTCATACATGTATACATGTAGCAGGCTGGCAAGGGTGTGTGGTCATACATGTATACATGTAGCAGGCTGGCAAGGGTGTGTGGTCATACATGTATACATGTAGCAGGCTGGCAAGGGTGTGTGGTCATACATGTATACATGTAGCAGGCTGGCAAGGGTGTGTGGTCATACATGTATACATGTAGCAGGCTGGCAAGGGTGTGTGGTCATACATGTATACATGTAGCAGGCTGGCAAGGGTGTGTGGTCATACATGTATACATGTAGCAGGCTGGCAAGGGTGTGTGGTCATACATGTATACATGTAGCAGGCTGGCAAGGGTGTGTGGTCATACATGTATACATGTAGCAGGCTGGCAAGGGTGTGTGGTCATACATGTATACATGTAGCAGGCTGGCAAGGGTGTGTGGTCATACATGTATACATGTAGCAGGCTGGCAAGGGTGTGTGGTCATACATGTATACATGTAGCAGGCTGGCAAGGGTGTGTGGTCATACATGTATACATGTAGCAGGCTGGCAAGGGTGTGTGGTCATACATGTATACATGTAGCAGGCTGGCAAGGGTGTGTGGTCATACATGTATACATGTAGCAGGATGGCAAGGGTGAAGTGGTTCTGTTTAGCTTGGTACGACATCTACTGTACCGAGTAGAACCTACTGCAGACAGCCATGTTGTATGGTGGAAAACACGACTTTCAGAAACATTTGTCACCAAAAAGCAAGCATAGCTATGGAATGGACTCCACATAGATGTACATGTATGTCCAAAAGACTGATGGAGTGGACCTAATAGTAGAGAACCCCCGGGGGTGTCACAGACATCTGTGGAGTTTACTGTACAACAGGCAACTTTGCAGTGAACCCTGTTGTAGTCAGACATGGAGTGGAACCCTTGACTTCTGTGCTGTGCCCTACCTTTGTTGAACCTTGTTGTACATGCATGTATGACAGCTATGATAAAGTTTTGCATATGTTCAACATGTCAGGTATTGAACATAGCCAAGTAAGCTTAGTAGTACCTTGCCTACTACAAGTAGGTACCCCATACTGTAGCCAGATCATAGATAGGGCTAGTAATGACATTCACCACTAAGCGGAGCTGTTGTACTAACAGTGAATATAATTACTAGCCCTATCTGTGATCTTTGTTGGTCAGGGCTAGTAAGGTTTATACATATCCTTTTGAGGTACTACGGGCTCATGTACCAGCCAACATGTACACAAATAGGGTAACCAACAGCTACACGTACGTGTACATGAACAGTTATGCATAGCATATGCAAACTTGATATACTCATACGCATGTACATGTAGCAGTCTTACATGTAGTATAAGGTTCAACAAAAGTGTTCAGGTGATCATTAAGGGATAGCTGTAGGACCAGCACAAGGGGTAGGGTGGAGTCCACTACAAAGAGAGTCCACTCCATGGCTGACTTTGTTCACTGTAAACAATAGCAGTACAGGGTCGTAGGATGGAGTCCACTCCATAGTACAGGGTAGGGTAGCGTCCATTCAAAAGAGGGTGATCACTGTAAGGAACAGCTGTACGGCGCAGCCATATGGGTAGGGTGGAGCCCACTGAATAGCACGGGGTAGGGTGGAGTGCATTAATAAGAAGGCCCACTCCATGGTTGACACTGTTTGCTGTAAGGAATAGTTGGTTGTAGGGCGTAGCACAGGGGGTAGGGTGGAGTCCACTCAATCGTACACAGTAGGGTGGAGTCCACTCAATCGTACACAGTAGGGTGGAGTCCACTCAATCGTACACAGTAGGGTGGAGTGCATTAATAAGAGCGCCCATACCATGGTTGACACTGCTCACTGTAAGGAATGGTTGTAGGGCGTAGCACAGGTGGTAGGGTGGAGTCCACTCAATCGTACTGAGTAGGGTAGAGTGCATTGATAAGAGGGCCCACTCCATTGTTGACACTGTTTGCTGTAAGCAATAGTTGGTTGTAGGGCGTAGCACAGGGGTTAGGGTGGAGTCCACTCAATCGTACAGAGTGGGTAGAGTGCATTAATAAGAGGGCCCACTCCATGGTTGTCACTGTTCGCTGTGTAGTTGTAGGGCGTAGCACAGGTGGTAGGGTGGAGTCCCCTCAATCATACACAGTAGGGTGGAGTGCATTAATAAGAGGGCCCAGTCCATGTTTGACACTGTTTGCTGTAAGGAATAGTTGTAGGGCGTAGCACAGGGGGTAGGGTGGAGTCCACTCAATCGTACAGAGTAGGGTGGGGTGCATTAATAAGAGGGCCCACTCCATGGTTGACACTGTTCACTGTAAGGAATAGTTGTAGGGCGTAGCACAGGGGGTAGGGTGGAGTCCACTCAATCGTACTGAGTAGGGTAGAGTGCATTGATAAGAGGGCCCACTCCATTGTTGACACTGTTTGCTGTAAGGAAAAGTTGGTTGTAGGGCGTAGCACAGGGGGTACCGGTAGGGTGGAGTCCACTCAATCGTACAGAGTTGGGTGGAGTGCATTAATAAGAGGGCCCACTCCATGGTTGACACTGTTCACTGTAAGGAATAGTTGTAGGGCGTAGCACAGGGGGTAGGGTGGAGTCCACTCAATCGTACTGAGTAGGGTAGAGTGCATTGATAAGAGGGCCCACTCCATTGTTGACACTGTTTGCTGTAAGGAAAAGTTGGTTGTAGGGCGTAGCACAGGGGGTACCGGTAGGGTGGAGTCCACTCAATCGTACAGAGTTGGGTGGAGTGCATTAATAAGAGGGCCCACTCCATGGTTGACACTGATCACTGTAAGGAATAGTTGTAGGGCGTAGCACAGGGGTTAGGGTGGAGTGTATTGATAAGAGGGCCCACTCCATTGTTGACACTGTTCACTGTAAGGAATAGTTGTAGGGCGTAGCACAGGGGGTAGGGTGGAGTGTATTGATAAGAGGGCCCACTCCATTGTTGACACTGTTCACTGTAAGGAATAGTTGTAGGGCGTAGCACAGGGGGTAGGGTGGAGTCCACTCAATCATACAGAGTAGGGTGGGGTGCATTAATAAGAGGGCCCACTCCATGGTTGACACTGTTCACTGTAAGGAATGGTTGTAGGGCGTAGCACAGGTGGTAGGGTGGAGTCCACTCAATCGTACTGAGTAGGGTAGAGTGCATTGATAAGAGGGCCCACTCCATTGTTGACACTGTTTGCTGTAAGCAATAGTTGGTTGTAGGGCGTAGCACAGGGGTTAGGGTGGAGTCCACTCAATCGTACAGAGTGGGTAGAGTGCATTGATAAGAGGGCCCACTCCATGGTTGTCACTGTTCGCTAAGTAGTTGTAGGGCGTAGCACAGGTGGTAGGGTGGAGTCCCCTCAATCATACACAGTAGGGTGGAGTGCATTAATACGAGGGCCCAGTCCATGTTTGACACTGTTTGCTGTAAGGAATAGTTGTAGGGCGTAGCACCGGGGGTAGGGTGGAGTCCACTCAATCGTACAGAGTAGGGTGGGGTGCATTAATAAGAGGGCCCACTCCATGGTTGACACTGTTCACTGTAAGGAATAGTTGTAGGGCGTAGCACAGGGGGTAGGGAGGAGTCCACTCAATCGTACTGGTAGAGTGCATTGATAAGAGGGCCCACTCCATTGTTGACACTGTTTGCTGTAAGGAAAAGTTGGTTGTAGGGCGTAGCACAGGGGGTAGGGTGGAGTCCACTCAATCGTACATGTAGACTGTAGGATGGAGTCCATTCAAAAGGTGATCTCCGTAAGGAATAGCTGTAGGGCGTAGCACAGGTGGTAGGGTGGAGTCCACTCAATCGTACAGAGTTGGGTGGAGTGCATTGATAAGAGGGCCCACTCCATGGTTGACAGTGTTCACTGTAAGGAATAGTTGTACGGGGTAGCACAGGGGGTAGGGTGGAGTCCACTCAATCGTATACAGAGTAAGGTAGAGTGCATTGATAAGAGGGCCCACTCCATGGTTGACACAGTTCGCTGTAAGGAATAGTTGTAGGGTGTAGCACAGGGGGTAGGGCGGAGTCCACTCAATCGTACTGAGTTGGGTGGGGTGCATTGATAAGAGGGCCCACTCCATGGTTGACACTGTTTGCTGTAAGGAATAGTTGTAGGGCGTAGCACAGGGGGTAGGGTGGAGTCCACTCAATCGTAAATGTACACTGTAGGATGGAGTCCTTTCAAAGGGTGATCTCCGTAAGAATAGTTGTACGGCATAGCACAGGGGGTAGGGTGGAGTCCATTCAATCGTACAGGGTAGGATGGAGTGCATTAATAAGAAGGCCAACTCCATGGTTGATACTGTTCACTGTAAGGAATAGTTGTAGGGCGTAGCACAGGGGGTAGGGTGGAGTCCACTCAATCGTACTGAGTAGGGTAGAGTGCATTGATAAGAGGGCCCACTCCATTGTTGACACTGTTCACTGTAAGGAATAGTTGTAGGGCGTAGCACAGGGGGTAGGGTGGAGTCCACTGAATCGTACAGAGTAGGGTGGGGTGCATTAATAAGAGGGCCCACTCCATGGTTGACACAGTTCGCTGTAAGGAATAGTTGTAGGGTGTAGCAGAGGGGGTAGGGTCGAGTCCACTCAATCGTACAGAGTAGGGTAGAGTGCATTGATAAGAGGGCCCACTCCATGGTTGACACTGTTTGCTGTAAGGAATAGTTGTAGGGCGTAGCACAGGGGGTAGGGTGGACTCCACTCAATTGTACAGAGTACATGTAGGGTAGAGTGCATTGATAAGAGGGCCCACTCCATTGTTGACAGTGTTCACTATAAGGAATAGTTGTAGGGCTTAGCACAGGGGTAGGGCCCATTCAAAACCACATCATGGCTGACACTGATCACTGTAAGGAATAGCTATAGAGTGCACTCCACAACTGCTTGCAAAGTTACATACTTGTCTGCCTGCTTCTCAGCTGTCAGTATCCACTGCTGTGAGGTTCTACCATATGGTCCACCACACTACAGTTGTCTGCCTGCCATATGATGTCTGCCGCAGGGTCCACTGACTCAGTAGGGTCCCACTCAACACAGTATAGATGTCTACAGTAGAGTCCATTCCATACAGTACAGTGTTGATGGTAGTTGTTCCACTGTCTTCTGGACACACCTATAGATCTGTCTGCCGTCTCTACAGCTGTGTACTGCACTCTGGATTCCACTGTGTAATCCATTCCACAGCTGTGCCTGGCTTTGTTGATAGTATAGTTATGAACTTTTCCCTCTGGGGTCCATTACATAGCTGCCTGCCTGCCTGCTTTAGGTTTCGTCTGCTGTAGTGCTCATTCCACTGCTGTCTGCCGTAGGGTCCACTCCGCGTACTGGTCACATGCAGTTACTCCACTGTCTGCTCCACAGCTATCTTCCATACTCCACAGCTGTCCACTATGGGATCCACTACTCGTCTGCAGCTATCTGCCACAGATCGCTACCGCTCTCAAACTTCTTCGTCGGATTGATCTTATATCTTGTCGTCTTCGCACCGTTCAAAATCATACGCTCAAGTCAACGTCGAAACTTGAAGCGCAAAGCTTCTTCTGCAGGAAACAATTCATCTAGGTCCCCAGACTATGGTAGTGGGTGGGGTGGTTGTTATAGGTAGTGGGTGGGGTGGTTGTTATAAATGTCCCAGCCCACAGGATGTAGTTGAATATTCATGTGCTTCGGTGAATGGAAGCGGTTCGCGTACGTACAACGGCGCGAGTCGAGCGGGAAAAATATACCAACTTTGCACCACTGTATCTCCGTAACGGATGACATAAAAATTAACGAACAGAACAAATCGATAGGTATAGGACCTCTCTACCTACAAACCGAATTTGAAGCGATTTGATTACTCCTACAGAAAGTTATGGCGGGTTTGAACCCGGTGAGGTACCAAACGTTGCAATACTGGCACGGAGCAAGTGCAAGACTCCAAAATATATTTTACTATAGGGATATGGTGTCGTATGAAGTATTGAAAATAGGACGTTGATAGCTTAAACCGTTCGGAAGATATAGCGATTCAAAAGAGAAGCATTTTTATAACATTTTATATATATATGCGAAGGGCAGTTTTCGCGGAGACTGTCCCATATCAAGAATAAAATTATTTATAACGTGAAAATTTCTGAAAGCTGGTTATTGGAGCTGTACTTTCATCTTCACTTGTGCTTTTCGATTTTAACAAAAATTCCTTGATGTTATTATAATTGGGTTTTTAGAAATTGATGTCCACATATTTCAATGACATTAACATGTTATAATTTTGCCCTTTACGGTTAAACGATACATGACCAACTTGAAGGCTTTTCCTGATCAATTTAGGCTGAAAGAGTTGGTGTTTTAGGATTTCATTTCAAAGTAATCATAATACTCGCAACACACTATACACATATCCCACTTACCAATTTGTGTATTTAAAAAGTGTGTGAGTGTTTTTTGTAAGCCAGATATGTATGTCTGGTCTATTTTGTGTATAAAGTGCTCATTGCACAGCACTCTGGCAGGCTTGACCACTACAGCTGCAAATCCAGGCTCATCATGCATGAGCAATGTAGTTGATGACGAAAGTTTTGCTTAATGTTAGTATTAACCTGTGCCTGCAAAAGAATATTGTATTTTGATTAAATTGTTTCACAACATGCCAATATGACCTGGATTTTTGCAATATCTTCCCTACACTGCTGGATTGTTCTGTTTAGTTGTTAATTTGGTTCGTTAATAAATATCTTACTAATAACCACACCTCAGTTACATCTTTGTTTTAATGATTCTAGAAGCGAGAATAACTGTATAAGCTATATATAATCAATGTTTCAAGCTATGACCAACCTGGCTCTTCATTTATTATAATTTTATTTATAATTGTGAAAAGATAGGTCTGTTTTATTCCCATGGCCTGTGTCTTCAAATTAGCTCACTGTTACAGGGAAAAGTGTACTTTTTAAAATGAATGCCACAATAGGGTGAACACATGATCCAGCAAGATTATTTAACCACCCATTCCTTACAATGCACATGATTCAGTTGTGACATGGTCAACGAAAGAACAAATGTGCCTGAAACATTTAAATATTAATGTTTTGCTAATTGTTTATACGGATTGTTGAAGATTTAGTCATTTAGTATGTTTATTATGTTTCTAGTTATTGCCTGATTTCGTTTTTTTTTTTGTGTACCATAAAATGTTTTTCAAATGGTGCAAAGTGTAAACATGCCACATGCATGCATAGCAATATGATATGCAAGTTGGGAAAGATAAAGTATGCGTAATTCATGGGCTTAATATATTTTATTGTTATGCGTTTAGGTATTCTTACTGATAGGCTTAATATTTTGATGTTAGTAATGAATTGTTGTATTAATGCATTCATGTAAATATAAATTATATTTTAATTCTATCAATTGTTGTAAACAAACTTGCACACTGCATTTAAGCACAATTGCCATAGCACATTTTAGCCCTGACTAGGCATAGATATTAAAAGTACGCTATCAATGCAGCATGGAGGATGTATTGAGCCTAGAATAATTTAGCAATGCATATTTGTGTACATACAGGTTGAAATGTATTGTAGCTAAATGATGTTATGAAAATTAGTGCTAATGAAGCATACTGGTCTACAATGCTTTTTAATGAGAATATTATAATTATAAATATTATATATATAATACACGGCGCGACAGTATACCGTATGCAGCCTTGTATATTGCACCCATACTGATCGATACTCGTCTGCACTCGACACGTGGGCAGTTTTTCATACGACTCGAATGCGGCGCCTGTATACGTCTCAGAACGAACACTTTGCTTCTACGTATGATATCGCGGTCTGCATATGGATTCAGTATATTCGTCATCACCTGTCTGCACACTTCAGATGAACGCGTGCAGACTCTGCACACGTCATGCATTCGAATCGTTTCAAATACATCTTCTGTAGAAGGTTAGCGCTCCAAACCCTGAACCACAGCCCTCTGCGACTGGACAAAAGGGTCCATAATTAGACAATACCGTAAACCAAAAAAATCCATTGCGGCTATATGCGCCATGGCCTCATTAAAATGGCTTTTTTTGAGAGAGCTGTATCTTGTTCATTTTACCATCGAATACCTGTTCAGCCCTTCCATTTAACTGGTGTATCATCGTAGTAGAGATTATACCATATGCGCACTCTTCATATCGCAATCCTTAATAACGCGCAGCCAATTTATAAACGGATATCGTAAGGGAGAGGGGTAGCTTTAGGCTGAAAACACCAAGCACAGACAAATTCTCAAGACGGTTGGTATGCCGCATCGTCAACTACACACAATTAGGTGTACAGTAACACCATTCAGATGCAGCCATACTTTTTATTTCATCACACAATAAACGGTTTTGTTTGGCTATGAATAATGCGGCTTCAGTTGCTTTGTTCGGTCACATAGCCTACCACAGAGACCAGCTCCAGAAACGTTGCAGAGTCTATGGAAGCCTTTTGGTGGCTACAGGGAAGAAAAGGAGGGCATTCTATCAATGTTCAGAGTTACCATAAGTATACACCCCCTGATGGCACCCACTGGAAGTGCCATTCGGTGCTTGTGACGTGTATGAGCAGTACTTTGACAGTGTAGTTATAAGTGTATAAGGAGAATTCTGTTTAAACTGGCATTAGTGTAGTACAGTAAATAGAAGGGAAAGTGTAACAACAAGGGAGAATGGGAGGGAGGGAGGAGAGGGGGAGGAGAGGGGGAGGGAGAGGGGAGGAGAAGGGGAGGGAGAGGGGAGGAGAGGGGGAAGGGGAGGAGAGGAGAGAGGGAGAGGGGAGAAGAGGGGGAGGGAGAGGGGAGGAGGGGGAGGGAGAGGAGAGGAGAGGGGGAGGGAGAGGGGAGGAGAGGGGGAGGGAGAGGGAGGAGAGGGGGAGGGAGAGGGGGAGGGAAAGGGGAGGAGAGGGGGAGGGAGAGGGGGAGGGAGAGGGGAGGAGAGGGGGAGGGAGAGGGGGAGGGAGAGGGAAGGAGGGAGAGGGGAGGATAGGGGGAGGGAGAGGGGAGGAGAGGGGGAGGGAGAGGGGAGGAGAGGGTGAGGGAGAGGGGGAGGGGGAGGGGAGGAGAGGGGAGGAGAGGGGAGGGGGAGGGGAGGAGAGGGGAGGGGGAGGGGAGGAGAGGGGAGGGGGAGGGGAGGAGAGGGGAGGGGGAGGGGAGGAGAGGGGAGGGGGAGGGGAGGAGAGGGGAGGGAGAGGGGTGGAGAGGGAGGGGAGAGGTGGAGAGGGAGAAAAGGGAGCAGAGGAGGCAAAAGGTAGGAAGGGGGAGGGGTGGTGAGGGGAGGGAGGAGGGAGAGGGGAGGGAGAGGGAGAGGGAGAGGGGAGGGGAGGGGAGGGGAGGGAGGAGAGGGAAGGGAGGGAGGAGAGGGGAGGGAGGAAAGGGAAGGAGGAGAGGGGAGGAGAGGGAGAGGAGGGAGGGGAGGGAGAGGGGAGGAGGGGAGGGAGGGGAGGGAGGGGAGGGAGGAGAGGGAGTATAACAATGGGCAAGGTGGACGGGTGCAGGCTTTGGTCTACTTGGTTAACAGGGGGTAGAGTCTATCCTGACTATCCATGCCCACACAGAGAACTTATCAATGTATCCACAACAAGGTCCACACGCTGTCACCCCTCTCTTATTGTTCAAGAGCACAGGCTATCCATTGCACCCCGGATTGTGGAAGCAATTCCACGCCAAACAAAGCAAAAAAATCGTGGATAGGCATTATATCCCTTTTCAAACACGTCCATACGCACATGTATCATTAATAATTATCACGGCTCAAACCACAGTATAGTTCACACGCGTATACCATCGCGAAGAAAAAGTATGGCTACAGTTCCATACTACATGTTGTAAGTACCTTCTGTCTTCTTTACTTCTGTGCTTCCATCTGGGGAGCAGAATTTGTCTGCGTGGTCGAAAAAGTACGTTGAAGTCGATGGGTTCGTCAAAAAATGGCCGCTTGTAGGAAGCAGTGGAGAGAAAACTAGGCCATGTGACATTGGCTACTAATAGAACAAAGGTACTTCATTCCATGTATGGCCTTTAAATGGCGACAAGTTCAAACACGTTAACACGTAGTGCAAAGTTTGTAAGGTTGTCGGTTGTCAAGGGTGGTTGCTAAGGCATTACGCCACTTTTTCAATATTTCTATAGGTATGCCTTTTGTCCACAAAATGTATGGCCGCATAGGGCTGTGGAACCACGCCAGTAATAATTCATAATTTAACGGCAAATTTTAATCAAATTACAGCTGAAATACAACTTGGTCAAAAAAATAAATAAACGTATAGTTCCAAGCTGGTGATCAAAGTCTCCATCACATCCTGGATTTTCCTGATGTAGTTAGAGGGACTCTCCGCCTAGCAGAGGCCTCTTGGTAGGCGAGCACGAGCCTCTACTACTCTCGCGGCGCTTGTCGAAGGTTTCCTTACTAAAATATAACGTTGAGGTTAAGCACAACGAACTCAGCATTTACTTACTCTCTGACCGCTATGGTACTAAGCTAGCTTGTGCTTTACAATGCTATCGTCGTCATATCCCCTTGGTTGGTCATGCAGCGAAGCTTTTTGATTTGGCTGTCGTACACCCTGGCGTCTGCTAAAGAGCTGCGGTTAGAAAGGAAAGTAATAGCATGCGTTAACTCCATAATTTGGGCCTACTCTGGTCACCTTCGCCATTTCAGTCTCGATGTACTCGCTTAAATGTCTCAGGATTCTGAAGTTATTGGCACGCGCACATAATCCACATGCACATACACAACGTATTGAACGTACTATGCTCCAAAGAATGTGAATCCGTACGACGAGTTCCTTCGTAATGGCGTTCTATTGGTCGGCTCTGTGCTTAGAGAACAAAAATGACGTAAGCATATAAACATTTGTGACAGCTTGAAACGCCGCCTCACTGCATCCACTGAATCGCACGCTTGTCCTGGTTTGGTACAGGTCGGACAACCCGAGAAGTTCCCCAAAATTGTTCATGAATTATTTTTCGCACCGAATGTTCAGTGCTCAATTTGATTGCACAGGCTTGTTGGGTGTTATAAATAGTTGTACCTATAAAATTTAAACAAATGGCGCTCGTTTAATCTTCATGTTATGATAAATAGACGACAAAGCAGCGATCGCGCCAAAAGCGCGCGTAAATAACGTTTTCATATCACTGCTTGAGCACCGCCATCAGACTTCATATGGTAAAACAAACACTCAGCGAGGGTTCATACACGATTTCTTTAAACTCTAAACTGATTTAGAACTGTTAATTTCAATCCGCAGTGGTGTTATAGACCGAAGTATTACACCTACTAACCCGAGTTAGATCAGGGTGTTGGAGGTAACGCACAGACACACAAAATTTATTACGGATACTATAATGATATTGTAATAATGCCACAAAGAATGATGAGGATTGCATAAAAGAGCCAATACATATGGAGAATTAAAAGTTAATGAGCTAACAACCTTAGATGTTATTGCAGCGCATACGCGCGTCATGATTATTTAATTTGCGGTGGTACATATATAGTGACTACTATAGCTAGAATGATATCAAACATATGCAACACACATGCCTGTACAGATTTGATGAAAGGATAACATTGCCCTGGCTGAATACAATGCCACTGTCATTCTATATGTTGTATTTGATACGCTGCATGCACGGCCGTCATTCGACGAACCTGTGCTATTTTGCATGCAGTTAATATGATTGCACATCATTGGCTTACTGAATTGAACACGACTTTCAATGTCTCCGCTGCTTGCGATCGGTTGTGTTATTTGATGCTGATCAATTACTTACATGCCACGTATACACTCGTGAAATCGCGACAAAGAAGTAACTCCACTGTGTCAATTAAATAATGAATTTTAATTATTGTGGTTGTGGTTATGCGGCCAAGCTAGTTATAGCCTGTGCCTAATTATAGTGAACAACCTATGCTATAACCGTTTATAACTATGTACAGGTTCACAGCCAAACCATTTAAATAATATTGGTATGACACATACTTGTTGTACTTCATAGCATAGCGCTTTATTACCAGTATAGGTGAGCGATTGGTTACTACGCAAAGGTTTGAATAATTAATTAGAATTATTCATAAACTTCAAATCATCGTAGCCTCTTCAGTACGAAGCTTCAACTGAATATTTTAGAGCTGTTATAGTAGTTCCTTCCCCTTTACCAGGAAGTGTTTACGGAACTGTTTGGCTGTGAATGGTTCGGGAGATACTTGAGTTGCACGCATTTGGGGAACTTCTCGAGTTGTCCGACCTGTAAGAGAGGACCAGGGCATTTTCCTAGTTGAGGTTCCGTCATTAGTATTCATTGCTACTACTACGGATTCGAGGTTTTCCTCATGAATATAATTAGCACTCCGATGGGAAGAGGTCAAAAATAATAGAGGCCACATCTGGTTTGAGCGTTGAAAACTCATCGCGGCATTATCCTAGTTGAGGTTCCGTCATTAGTATTCATTGCTACTACTACGGATTTGAGGTTTTCCTATCGCTCTGTGACTCATGAATATAATTAGCACTCCGATGGCAAAAATAATAGAGGCCACATCTGGTTTGAGCGTTGAAAACTCATCGCTAACAGGGTAAGGCTTCTTGCCTCAGCTCAACCTCACCCGCCGCCGATCCCCCCCCCCCCCCCCCCCCCCCCCCCCCCTCCACCGGTACCGCCGCCGCCTCACCGCGCCTCTCCCTGCCTAGGGTAGATTCGGTAGTGTTCGGCAGTCGCGCGAAAATTTGATGTACAATAAATAGCCCTACAGATATTCGGAATTTAAAAAATATGCTAACTGCACTTTTAGAAACCTAACCCACCTTAGAACAACAGTATCACTCAATATTGTTTTGTTTTTGTCTATTGTAAATGCAATGAAATATTAAAGTCACTACGGTTGCGTTCGGCAGTAGTCGGCAGCGCTAAGGGTTATTTCGGCAGTGCGATTAGGCAGTGTTCGTCACCGCATATAGCACATGCAATCATTCGAAATGAGACATATAAACATTCTTACTATTATACCCGGTATAAAATGAGTAAAATAGCTCCAGATCTAGGTATCATCAGTCAGCATTGAGGCATGCTATATACTTGCATGCAGGAATTGGAATCATCGTTACGGTATTAATTATAAGCACCCTATAGACATCTGGCAATTGCAACTTGCACTTCAGGCCTGTGGAGCTCAAGTCACAGGTTTAATTGTCACTGTCTTCAGCAAGATTTGTACAGTTTGGTTAAATGTATTCCTCTTTATCTTCACTTTCAAAAGAGAAATATACTCTGTGAACTTCTGGGATGCACTGAGGTGGCATGTGATGTTTCATCGCACTTCTGACACTGCACCCACTTGCATTCTACGTCATCTTGTTCTTGTTGAAAGAAACTGGAATCACACACCATACATTTCCAATCACCATCAGAATCATCTTCGTCTTTTTGATCTTTTCATTCCTTGTGTTTCTCTGCTCTTTTTTCCTCTTTCTCATCTCCTTTCTTACCTTTCCCTTTCTCAACTCCTTTCTTACTATACCCCGAAACCAGCAATAGCCTGGCCTGCCATCCTTGAATAGATTTCTACGTTTATCTGCCTTGACAACCTTGGCAACAATATCACAGAGATCCTGCCTATTTATGGGGAAGCTGCATTTCATACAGAATGCCGGCGGCTGCTAGCATTGCTTCCTCAGCCTTTGTCAACACAGTACTAGGACCCATTTTTCTATCCTCTGGTCTCTTTCCATCCAACTAGTCACAGAGTGTGGATCGTGGTACACCATAGGCCTATGATGCTGCATGCCTGGACATGTGACCTCCCTTACTTTATTTATAGCAGCGATCAATAAAATGTGAGGGAATGAAGCACCATGCAATGGCAATCATGCTATGGTTTTACAATTAGTTACACTGATCTCAGTCTTAACCAAAAAAAGTGAAATGAATTGATATATATATATATGTATAATTATAATTGCATGGTACTCAAGAATGTGTCATTAATTGCTGACAGAGAAATGACAAAACTGTAGTACATGTATTTTTGTATTGCACCAGCTGCCTGTAAAAGTTGGAGGACAAAGCAAAAAATTATATTTCATATAGGATACCATATGCCCCCCCCCCCCCCCCCCCCCCCCACCCCCACCCCCCGGACGAACACTCCTTCCAGGCAATATTTTGCTCTGTGATTCATATATTAGAAACCTACCATGCACTTGAATAACCTTAACATATATCTTTTTATTGATAAAGTTTTTTTTTTCTTTTTTGCAGTGTTCGTCCCCTATGCCGAACACACCCAAATTGCTTGATTCGACCATGGTGTGTTCGACCCCCATTGAAATTCTTCGACATTTCAGATTTGTATGTAGCAAAACATATTTTGTGGTAGTGTATTCAGTTCTTAGTTCAGAAACAACCCCAAAAGTTAAAACCGATGAAACTTGCCTGACAAATGCTGGTTGCCCCTATCGCACCTTTTAACAGTTGCGCACCGTACGTTGCGCCATTTTAGTCAAAAAATTAGGTTGGGTAAACAAAAGTAATATTACTCGCTACATGATCATGAAATTTTGTAATGAAACTTTAACTGAACTGGCTGAAAACTAACTCCTTGGAGATTGTGTTCGATCCATCGTTTCAATTTTAAAGCGTTCGGTAAGCCTTAGCCCCTTTTTAGAAGCGTTGGGGGCCGAACACTACCCACTGCCGAACATACCCTACGCTACCCTATTTTAACAATAAGGGCAACTAACGCAGTCCTTGGTAATGCTATGTTGTACACCCTCACCTTAATCAGCAGCCGTGCCGTATACGCGTAGGTCAGGGTAGCTCAGCCGCTATATTTTGCTCCACTAATGGCTAACAAAAACCGCTATAGTAGGCACTAGCCTAACCGTGCGCTCAACAGCATCTCTAGCTACTGTAGGCCTTATATTTACATGGATGATGGATCGCAGCGGATCGTTCAGTGTAGACTATTTAGTTGAAACAGAGATCATATATAGAGGGATTGGAAACGAAGCCAATCAACACTAATCAACGCGGACAATGCTACCAATGACTTTTAAGGCTTCAGGTGCAGCTACTAAGGATCTTCTGAATATGCTAGAAAAGGGCAAGTTTTGATCATTACTAACACACACACACACACAATGGGTAGTGTTCTTTTACAAGCTCCATTCTAAGGCTCTTCGAGTTCTGCACTGTCTTTCTGGGCCATGCACTTGACTGTTTAAGAGATCATCTCAGTAGACACAGCAGCAGGTCTTCTTGCTGGTGATGTGGATGTGATGGCATGGATATGAAGGAAGAGATAACATTTGTAATCTCCTCCCAAGCTGGTCACTTGAACTTGTCTTCAAATCTTTACAAAAACGTGAGGAAGGGAATGATACAGGTAGCCCTGAAGTAGGGATGCAGGTAGTGAATGTTCACAAGTGTTTCATGCTCAGGAACTCTTTTAACACAATTGGTATGCTGGTCACAACCATGACAAACACATGTATGCGATCCCGAGGAATTGAGACAATAAGCGACTTGCCTCCTTTTCCTTCTTACCTGGTTCTTCACTGGGCGTAATTGGAATCGCCGTCTACCCATACCCACAAAAAAATCAGATATAAATAACAGAGATCGCTTAATACGTAAAAGTACCCTCTTCGACTAAAACACACAATGCACAGTCGAAATCATGTGCAAGAGAATTTTTTTGGTATAGGATGGCGTAGATACGGTTCCACAAAGTTACGCTTGGTAAAACGAATTTCGCGGTCAAAAATCGATATAGCGGACGCGATAGACACGATGGCTTAATAAAAACCCCACGGTCGACTACAACAGACTATGCACAATCACATTTTGTAAAGTTTGAGCAGAATACCCACTGCGTTTAGGAACAGTACCCCCACAAATACGTACACGCGCAAGTAAAGTACCTTACGAAGACTTGTTCGTAAATAAATAACTATATTTACTTAAGGCAAGTATTTTTGCGCATTTGCTGATACCGAAACACAGCTAACTCACCAAGGCTGATGCACACCAGCAGATTTTCTATCCTTCCCTCCAAAAATCCACCCCTTCCAACACATATAGAGGTGTGAATCGCACTATTGAGCATTGCCCGCGAACGCAAGTACAGGAGTCTATGGCGCACGTGATTCGTTTCCAATCCCTCTATATATGATCTCTGGTTGAAACGAACACGAGTTAACTCACGTGACGTATTGCGTACTTTAGCTATTTAATAATTCCCCTATTGCAAGATTTTTGGCTGGGCCGTTTTCAATCATTCTACGTCGAGTCTTTTAATTCCTTTCATTGATCGCGATGCACAGTGATATGCATTACATGTACTTGTTAAACCATATCACTTGTGCATCGCGATCAATGAAAAATAATAAGACTGTGTTAACCTGTAACCGTTAACCTGAGCTGAAGCGTGCTGGAGAGAAAGTGAACGGCTGGAACGACCCCAGTGGGGGAGCTACAGCGCTCCCCCATATCCCTTAGCTGGAGCGGGAGGGGGCGACGCCCCCACCTCCTTTCCCTTACCCTCTACCCTTTGCCCCCCCCCCCCCCCCCCCCCCCCCCCTCCTCCCCTGGAATTGGCGTAGAATTATCTATAGCGAATTGTTTTGTTTTTTTTTTAATAGCTACGATCGTAATGGTGTATATGTAATACGTCACGTGAGTTAACTCGTGTTCGTTTCAACTAAATAGTACACGGCCAGCTTTTTAACAATGAATCACTGACGTTAACGCTTGCGTAGCGTCTCGAGTAGTACACGGGTGAATCACAACTTTTCGGGAGCAGTCGTGCTACGCCTCTTAAAATATCACGGGTGAATCATTATCAACCGCACCTGATTCATGTGTGAAATAGCTGATGAAGAAGTTTAGAGCTATACCGTAAATCCTTATTTAGCGCACTTTTAATGTTTTTTTATTCTTCGCTTGTTACCAATCTTTTAAATATTATTTGCAATGCAGTAAACATTATAACAGTACACAGTATTACTCCAGTCATGTTTCAAACGCAATGTGTTTTCAGTCACTCTCTGTCGTTCCATCCTGGTAGCAATATGCATAGAATCCACAACACATGTTGAGGAGCACTGATGTACCACTGAAATGGCACAAACAATGGCAGCAGGAGAAAGGACTCGAATGACCTTTGTAAGTGTCAGAAGTGGGCAATCAAACTGGTTGAGGCACGGCTGTTCACTGGCCACCATGTGAGGATCCATATGCTGTACCATACAGTACCGGGTGCTGTCACTTTCGAAGCAGCTCAATAAGATTCCTACCTCCATCTATAATAGCACTGTACATGTAATAAAGGACACACTTATTTGGTGGACTTACAGGAGATCCAACCCTGTCTACGTATAGCACAGTCACCCACATCAACAGTGTCACATTCAGCTGTCACTGTTGCTTTGCCCCAGGTGACACGAGTTTGCAGGTTAATGGTGGGAGGGAGAAGCAGCCTATAATCAACATGTTCATCTATCAGAGTGGCGATAGACATCTCCCCAAGTTCCTGTATTTGAATCAATACAGATCCCAACTGAGTTGGCCTATGTACACTTATCTAGGGTTGCAGAGCATTAGCATAATATACCAACACAGTGTTAAAAAAAAACCGTGATCACCTTACGAAGTGCCCCGTGACAATAGATGGCTTTATCACATATAGATGGCATTCCTGTCAGGAAATCCTCAACCTCTGATGACTGATATAACTGCATCACACCATCACCACATCTGATGAGGAGACATTATTAAAAATACAAAATGATAAAAGTCAATACTCACTGCATTTCAGATTGATCTAAATGACCTCCAGAACAGAAAAATCGTATGCTCTCCTGGATTGTAAAACTGTTTGCAATGTCTTTGCTAGGAGCATGTTTATTGGCATATATGTTACGAGATCTGATCACACCATTATAGCTCTCACATCTATAAAATCCATAGTAAGTAACACAGATGCTGAGTCACAATAAAGCTGTACCTTTCAGTGTTGAACCCTGATGGCGGACCGAACTGAAGCATGTGATCTGGCAGGTGAAGGAGGAGATGGATTTTGAGCTTGCTCCTTAGCTCGGGACAGTGTCTATCCACAGCTTGCGCAAATCCAAGACACACAGACTTCATGGACTCAACCTTGTCAGGTGTAAACCGCTCACAATATACAAGCTTGAACACCTGTACAGATATGTATATAAATGTGTAACACATACAATGACATGTACCTTTGAAAGAGCCAACCATACTTCAGTTTCACCTGGTGATACTAAAGGTGAAAACACAAACAGTGCAAGCTGTGCCAAGGTTTTAAAATCACGCCCCACAAATGATTTGTAGTACTTTGAGATATCTCGTGAGGGACGCAATTCAAAGCCGGAGAGAGGGAATGAGGCAATGTGAGCCAAAACCTCTTTGCGTTGGTGTGGTGAAAACCGAGCCATTAAGGACCTTAGCATGTACTTGTATGGACCCAGAACAAGAGTATGCAAGGCTTCCACTGGTGTAGACCTACATATATTGAAAATGCATTATATATACAAACCACGTACTGATGTGCATCCACAGCTAGCTCAAGCATTGGGTTTGGTTTGCAGCTTGTTCCTAACTGTGTCTGCATCTGCTTCCGCTCCCTCTTCGTAGGCAGAGACTGTATACGCTGAATTTGCGCTACAGTAGCTGTTTTGGTCCTGAGATTACCAATGCCCTGGAGACCACTGGAAACATCCACCTTGACATGATTTTTTTTTGGTAAGTGCAGTCTGACATCTGAATGCAAAGTGGCACTTACTGTGCAAATCCTGCAGTACATCACCGCTGTTGCTCCCAGTTGACTGCATATTTCTGCTCCACGAGGATTGTCACATAGAAAACTTAAAATTGGTGCAACAACAATCACTTTGCATTGCAAAAAGGCATTAAATACAACAATCCCCTCACTAGCGGGACTGCCATCTCCATGACCGGTGCCTTGTTGGAGGCACAGATGAAATGAATGTTGTGCAACTTGGCATTATCTTTCTGTGAAAGTCCTGCTAATAGGAAATTCCAGGAGTTAAACTTGTTCCACACTTTGGACTTATTTCCACTGGTGTCATCAGAGAAGATGGAGATTGGTGCCATAATAACAGGCAGCCCTCCACATCCAATTGACTTTGCCTTCATGGGATGTGGTGAAGACAAAGTGATGTACTCCTACAGAAACAATGTTTTAAAAGTGGACAATGTGTAATACTTGTTTGCTTACATCATCAGTAAGTCGCACTAGGCAGCCATCTTGATACTGGAATATTTTAAGAGCCCATGTTTGTAATTCTGGTAATACAGCTTTAATGCTACACACTGCTATGCACACTGTTTCTGAAAGCACATATCCATTGACAGGAGTACCAGGGTGGTGCTCTAGCTTGTGTGCATTGGCATAAATACCATCTTGGCCTTCCTGGAAGAGGAGTGTAAAGTAATGCACACACATTTGGCTCAATGTACACCTTACGTGGCAAACAAACTGGAGAACTTGGCCTATAGACGTGACTCCAGAGATTCCAAACTCAACAAAATCCCCCAGAAATACATTGCCACAGGGTGCAATAGCCATAGGCGCGAAAAAACGTTTGTCATTTCTCCAGCGTAAACCATGGTACATTTCCCTAAAACATATCACATGAACAATTAACGGGCAATTACAAATTATGCACAAATACCTAAATTCTCCCTTTGGTACAACTGGAAAGCAAACCAGATTTTTTCCAATTTCTGGAATTCCAAAACACAACTTAATGCTGTTTGAGACTGAATTGGTGTAAAATGGTATGCCAGTGCTGGTGAGGTGCTACGAAGTTTACAAATAAAATAAAGTGAATCTCTCAAATGTGTGCCTTTACCATTTTGGGAGTGAAATATCCAGGCAGCCTGTACTTGGCTAGACGAGATAAGCTAGGCACTGCTGAACACAAGGTCCTCAAAGTGTGGAGTATAAATTTCAAGTTTGATTGTCCCTATATGCAATCACATAATAAGAATCAGAATAGCAGGTATGCACATGTAACTTTACCATTGGTCTTGGGCTATGCACTATGAGGTAGGCCATGGCAAGTAGCTTTGATGCAAAAGGCTTGTACAAGTTTGCTTCACTTAGATGGCTCAAGCTAGAATCTACCGTATTATAGTATGTAAATTACACATGGACTAAAGTACAATGGGTTATCTTACCAACAACGCTAGCACTCTCTTCTCTTTCGGCACTGACTACAGCTGGTGGCTCAATGATGTCCGATTCAAAAACACCTTCAAAATCATCGACATCGTCTGCATGTACTGAAAAAATGTTTTTTTTTGTTTACATATCCAAAATATTTTTACACTATTACTTACTATAGCAGGATTCACCCTCTGTGACAACAGGGCCACTGTCCAAACCATCAGCAGCAGGCGAGGATGAACCACAATCGGTAGGCTGCACATGCGGAGAAACTAACACGGCTGTGCTTAGACAATAGCGGAAGTGATTCGCGCAATCTGATTGGTCAATTGCAGGTATCTAAACGCGGTAGAAACCTCGAGAGGGACTCTAAGTGCCAGTGGGGGGGATTCTAAGTGCCCTGGGCACTTAGAATCCCCCCCTCTGGCACTTAGAATCCCCCCCACTGGCACTTAGAATCCCTCCCGCTGGCATTTTTTAATACATGTACTCCTTTTTAAATATTAAATAACATGAGTTGCGTACATGATATATTGTAGTGTTAGCTCAGTGCTCATTGATACTCTGAGCATTACTAGTACATGTTGGTCCATAATGTATATTAAAAGTTACGTTTGCACAAGAGTGGAAATTATACGTTCTAGGTACGACGTTCTTCATTGCATTTGGAGACTCTATGCCAGCATGTTTTGGTACCATCGGCAAAGGCATGGACACACGGTACCCACTCGTTTTGATGCATTGCAATTCAAAAATATTCTCACACTGAAAATCAGCGGTTCTTTTATAGGAGCGAATACCGTCGATACTGCGATGCCCCGTTCGTTCCATAACCAACTGCTCGTCAACTCCTGACTGGTACAAGCGGGTAGCAGCAGTGGCTCTCAATGAATGATTGGTTTTAAACGCACTTATTCCCGCAGCGTTGCACATGCGAGCTTATTTCCGGTGTGCTGTCCACTTGTGGTAGGCAAATCTGACCGCAAGTTCAAATCGGCAACTTCATTCATCCAATTTAAAAGCTTCATTCACATCGAAACCATCGCATAACCAGTCAAAAAAATTGGCACCAAGGATATCCAATGTATACCTTCAAACGGTTGCTATGTACGTATCTAATTGCTGCGTTGAGTGATAATTTATTGGTTGCTACATACGCGTTGCTATTGTCTAAATTGGTTAGACACTGTCACCTTCGGGATCCACGTGATTTAGAATCCCCTCGGGCCCTTAGTAGCGCCCTCGCTACCGCTCGGGACGCTACAGCCCAGGGCCCTCGGGGATTCTAAATCACGTAGATCCCTCGGTTTCAGTGTCTAACCTATATTTGTTTCCTCGCCAATCTTGACACATTGCAGATATGCTTTGTGACGAGCTGTTTCCAGATGACGCAAATACCTGTTTCTGAACTCGAATTCAAGCTTGCACGACGGGCAATAAAAGCGTGCTTTCTCGGACGTGGTCACGTGACCAAGCATGCAGCACGCGAGAGCTCCGAGAAACGCATTTCAAAGTTCTGCAGCGGTAGGGACCTTTTCGGTCTCACCTCTTCCTAGATATAGCAGTACAATTAGTACATTGT
This sequence comes from Spongilla lacustris, assembly GCA_949361645.1. Classification (NCBI taxonomy): domain Eukaryota; kingdom Metazoa; phylum Porifera; class Demospongiae; order Spongillida; family Spongillidae; genus Spongilla; species Spongilla lacustris. Next base: position 9,258,103 of record OX442420.1, read on the forward strand.
CACACTCGAGAGAACCAGTAGCTGATCACGAGCAGCTGTTAGAATCGGACTCAACTGCGGCAGAGCTGAATTCACTGATTATTGCAGCAATACGTCGTGAAGGAAGTCAAATCCGTCATAAAAGTTTCTACTGACAGCATTGAAATAAAGTTTGCAGCCGTCGAAACAAAGTTAGGTATCGTAGAGGCAGCTGTAAAGGAACTTTCAACAATTGTGAAAAGTACACACACCTTTTCTATCCAGGGAAGTGTGTATGAGGTACGGTGAATTTAATTGATACAGTTGATGAGTGAATTTATAAAAATGTTATAGTCACCTTTGAAAGTTGAAGTGTGTAAGCTGTTTTGCAGCTCTCTGCTTCGTGAACCCTCTGATGACGCTATACAGGTTTGTGTATGTTTGTTTATCTCTATTATAAATTCACCACAGAATTTCTCGTCAAAAGATGGCAGTACCTGCAGTGCTATCACCTCAAGTTGTGCGAGATGAAAAGCACAAGGTCGATGAGGCACTTCGGTACATCAAAGCGAAGCTGACTGAAGCCAGGACACTAGAAAGAAGAAAGGTTTGCTGCTCTTTAATTATACATACCAGCACAGTACAATTTCCTATTCCATGCAGTGCCTCGGAAAACATCCATACCTTAGGCATAAATTTATGCCAACCAGGAATCTAGCTGCAAGTATTGTTCAGAGCATGGGTGGTGTGTGTGATGGTGACCTTCTGGATGTTTACTGCCGCCATCTGGCTTTATTTGTAATTTATTTTGTTTAAAACTGTTGCAGGAATTTTATGTTTTGTTTTATTGCAGCAACTGTTTATTCGACACTGCACCAATTTCAAGATTGCAAATCATGGTGAGTTTCGCTTATGGATAGGGCTTTACTACTCAGATATGGATGAAGAGAAATGGGAGAATGTGATGCAGGATGACAGCACATATGACTATCCAACTTGTGGCCATGGGATGGAGAATTTGCAGCCTGAGTAATTATTTTGGATACTAACCTCATTTGTTACCCACTGGACAGCTTTATTTATTGCATCATCATCATCATCTCATTTATACATCTTCCTGTAACCTAGTACCTGTGATTCGATTTTTTTTAAAAATAATTTGAGTCAGATTGTCAATACGTACTTGACTTGCATGATCACGCTCCAAAATTCCAAGCTGCAGAGCACGGCGTAGTATACGCTGCATGTCATCGGGGCCCAAATATTAATATTATCATTATTATACGACAACGTGAGCGATTCAGGGACGAAAACCGCTCATGAATCATACGTGAATGCAAATTCATTGCAAATTACCATTCGCTATAACAATCCAGGTGATTCACACCTGATATATACGGTCTGAATCCCAGCCTTTCGGAGATCACCCCTGCTACGTCCGTAATATCACAAGCGTAACGCCCGTGGTCATATTATCACGAGAGATTCATCAGTGTGTAGAACTGGTTGTGTAGTAGTATGCAGTGAACGATCCGCTGCGATCCATGTACATAATAGTATACAGTAGCTAGAGATGCTGTTGAGCGCACGGTTAGGCTAGTGCCTACTATAGTTTTGTTAGCCATTAGTGGAGCAAAATATAGCGGCTGAGCTCGGCGCCCTGAGCCCCTGACCTACGCGATATTTTCGTATGCGGCACGGCTGCTGATTAAGGTGAGGGTGTACAACATAGCATTACCAAGGACTGCGTTAGTTGCCCTTATTGTTAAAATAGGCGGGGAGAGGCGCGGTGAGGCGGCGGCAGTACCGGTGGAGGGACGCCTTAAATAGGAAAAATACGGCGACCCCACTAAAAATCATGGCAAATGTAGTGTACTAACAATCCCCTTTGGCAAATGCTGAGAAAAATCTGGTGTGCTTGGTATTGAAGTACCCCATACATGTCTATGGGAAGTTATACAGAAATATTAGTTGATTCGCAAACCGCGAATTAATTAGTTTTCCCTTTGACCGCTCATTTCTGGATATGGAAGCAATAATTATATTCATACTTCAACATGGGTTTTGTTCGACAAAACCAAGGTAGAACCACATGGATTTTGTACTATTCCCACCCTGGATGCTCAATCCCAGGATGGTTTTTATGCTATCAGGATGCGTTTTTGTTAAAAACCAGCCTAAAAAATCCAGGCTGGACACTTATAACTTTTTCCTGTGTATGTATGGCATTGGGCTGCCTGTTGGGGTGCAGATGTGTGTAAAAATATGTCAAAATATGGAAGGTGCGGTTGAATTATTAATAAGGATATTACTACAGCTCACTGGTTACCCGTGAGGTCACCATGAGTGCAAGCGACAAAAGTACATTCTTAGAACCTCCAACAGAAGATCATAACAGTACAGTACTAAAGATCATAACAGTACGGTACTAAAGATCATAACAGTACGGTACTAAAGATCATAACAGTACGGTACTAAAGATCATAAAAGTACTGTACTAAAGATCATAACAGTACTGTACTAAAGATCATAACAGTACAGTACTAAAGATCATAACAGTACGGTACTAAAGATCATAACAGTACGGTACTAAAGATCATAACAGTACGATACTAAAGATCATAACAGTACGGTACTAAAGATCATAACAGTACGGTACTAAAGATCATAACAGTACGGTACTAAAGATCATAACAGTACGGTACTAAAGATCATAACAGTACGGTACTAAAGATCATAACGGTACGGTACTAAAGATCATAACAGTACGGTACTAAAGATCATAACAGTACGGTACTAAAGATCATAACAGTACGGTACTAAAGATCATAACGGTACAGTACTAAAGATCATAACGGTACAGTACTAAAGATCATAACAGTACGGTACTAAAGATCATAACGGTACAGTACTAAAGATCATAACAGTACAGTACTAAAGATCATAACGGTACAGTACTAAAGATCATAACAGTATGGTACTAAAGAGGGAGGGACAGTCCCATTTATGTGACGTTTTTACTGTACTTTTAACTTCCATGCTATGGAGCGGTGGTCGACCAGCGTTACCAGTTTGGCCAAACCCGGGCGTCGATTGGTGCTGGCCACTCCCCTTCCATGTAGGAGTGTGGCACTAGGCACTGCCCACCTGTAGGCATTCTGATCCTGCCCAGATCACGTCACTAACTTTAATAGTGACAGAATAAAATTAAAATAAACGAAAGACTCAATGATTGCAGCAGACTGGTGAACACATGTGCGAGGCTCCAGCCCTTATGTAGCCGATTTGGCGTGGGCACAAGCATTGGTTAACTGCCTTAAATTCTATTTACTTATATGCAGGGCAACATCTGCACATATGCGAATTACACATTCTTCAATATCTATAAGTGCACGTACTTCTGCACTTTTTGTGCCCCTCCCCTAGCTGTCTAGGAGGGGTGCCCATTATTAATATTACATAATGCAAACGATGGTGCTCAAAATAAACAAGAGACAATATAAGAACAGTATGTAAATCAGTTATATGCTTGTAGCCAGTCACAACATAAGGGGGAGTGGCATACATGTAGAAGTCCATGACACACACACATACATACATACATACATACATACATACACACATACATACATACACATACATACATACATACACAGATACATACACACATACATACATACACACATACATACACACATACATACATGTATACATACATACACATACATACATACATACATACACACATACATACATACACACATACATACATACATACACACACATACATACACATACATACACACATACATACATACACACATACATACATACACACATACATACATACGCACATACACAAACACAAATTTACACACACATACATACACATGCACACAACACACACAAACACACACACACACACACAAACACACATACACACACATACACATATTATCAGATATCAGGCACACTCCTCTGCAGGTATTGCTCCCACATCACGCTGCTGGGTAACGAAGGACACATCCCTCCAACCGGAACAGGATCCCCATGAGGTGACAAGAACTTGTCCCATTCAGACCTGTAAGGTGCACAACATGGTCTGGGTCATGCCGTGTATCATCAAGTGTGGATTCTGATGGGTGTGCTTAGTGTAGGGTAAGGTATCATTGTGCATGGGTGTGCTTAGTGTAGGGTAAGGTATCATTGTGCATGGGTGTGCTTAGTGTAGTGTAAGGTATCATTGTGCATGGGTGTGCTTAGTGTAGGGTAAGGTATCATTGTGCATGTTGCCATTGCATCAAAAAGAACTGGGATTTCATGCCCTGCTCCTACAAACACATGATTTCCCTAATGATTTCCTAACGTTTGTCACAATACCAAACAGGTACATATGAGTGCAGTGGTGTGGTGTAGGAAGATGTTTATTGGAAGTGGATGCACTACCCTATCACCAAGCACTTACACATATGAGCAAGTACATATGACAAAGGAATTCTGCTGTCTTTGACAACATTCTTCTTTTTTTTTTTTTATACGGGTGTGCCACCATGGGACTAAATGATCCTTGAACACTAACTTCGTGCTCCCTCAGTAACCAAGCTAAACACATCCCAAGCTAAACACATACCAAGCTAGACACATCCCAAGCTAGACACACCCCAAGCTACACACACACATCCCAAGCTACACACACCCCAAGCCTGAAGCAGCAGTCCCCTCACCTGATGGCCACAAGGGCATCGACGCTCTGTTCGGCCTGGAGGTAATACTCACTCAGGGACAGTGGATGGTCTGAAGCAGGTGCTGACAATTGAATCGGTTCATCCTCCACAACTGGGGCTGTGTGAGTGTGCACTTAAACCAAAACATATCTCAGTATCACTTATCCACCATCCCTAATCTACCGTCCACTATCAGTCAAACTGTCGCTATCTTTACAAATGCTCTCCTCCCCAGTCAACTGAATATTCCTTACTGCTGGAAACTGACAATATTTGCCTCCCCAGTCCACCAGCTGATACCTATCTCCTCCCCAGTCCACCAGCAGGCACCATATTTCCTCCCCAGTCCACCAGCTGAACCTATCTCCTCCCCAGTCCACCAGCAGGCACCATATCTCCTCCCCAGTCCACCAGAAGGCACCATATCTCCTCCCCAGTCCACCAGCTGATACCTATCTCCTTCCCAGTCCATCCTTATCTCCTCCCCAGTCCATCACCCGGAGCCTCACCGGCTTGCTTCTTGGACCTCTCCATCTTCTCCATGACCTCCTCCTTCATCAGCACCCTCAAGGCATGCTCCTCACTCTCGTACACAGAGGCCTGGGAGGTGAGGAGGGTGTGGAGAGAGGTGCAAGTGGCAGCAAACCTCTCGTCCTCTTCAACATGAGGACCATCACCTGTACAGTAATAAAAGCATTGGTGGGTGTGGTCATGGGTGTGGTCATAAGGTAAACAACATACATACAGACAGACATACACACACATACATACATGCATGCATGCATGCATGCACATACATACATACATACATACATACATACATACATACATACATACATACATACATACATACATACATACATACATACATACATACATACATACATACATACATACATACATACATACACATACATACATGTACATGCGACACACCCACAACCCTTCAGCCTTGCCTTTCTTCCTGGAAGCATCTCTCCTGAGGTCCCTCAGCTCCCTCAGGACAGCCACCAGCCTCACGTTCTGTTGGATGTCACTGCTCTTCTTCCTCACCTCACCCAACACACCACCGGCCGACTTCTGTACTGCTGCCTCCTGTGGAGAGGGGAGGGGGATGAGGGTGTGGCCTCCTGTTTAGAAGGTGAGGGTGTGGTCTCCTTTTTAGAGGGGAGGGATGAGGGTGTGGCCTCCTGTTTAGAAGGTGAGGGGATGAGGGTGTGGCCTCTTTTTAGAGGGAGAGATGGCTCCCTTATGTATCCCTCTTTCCTACACTCCCTTATATCCCTTCCCCCTACACTCCCTTATATACCCCTCCCCCACTTATACCCCCTTATGTAATCCCACTCCCCCATCCCTCCTCCCAGGCCCGGGACCTACAGCCATGGCCCCTCCACACCCACTAACCACACCCACTCACCGTCTTCTTCCTCAGCTCCTGGGACCTCTTCTCCTCTAGCCAGTGGGAGGCGCCCTGCTCTGCCTGTGTCCGCCTATGATGCTCCTCCTCCCTCCTCCTCCCCAGACTAGCTCTTTTACGGGCCTAATGCGACAAAGCAATGATATAGCAACAAGACCCATAGAGGAACAAATAATCCATAGTGTACATCTCTTCCCATAGTCTTACTTCCATATAGTGCACACTCCACAGTCCTACTTCCATATAATAGTGCACAACTACACACAGTCCTACTTCCATATAGTGCACACCTACACATAGCTCTCCTTTCATATAGTGCCCACCATTGCATATGCAATTCACTAACCCTTCTTGCTCCGGAAAGTTGCAACTTCTTAACAATCGCATCCATCACACCTTCAGATTCAAACGCCACTCTGATCTCGTGCAATTCTCTCTGTTATAGTGAAGTAGAAGCATAGGAGTACTGATCATGTCTCCCAGGTCCCCAGACCAAAACAATCATGTATACCAGGGCCCCAGACCAACACATCGCATAGGAGTACCAATCATGTCTACCAGGGCCCCAGACCAACACATATTGCATAGGAGTCCCAATCATGTCTACCAGGTCCCCAGACCAACACATCGCATAGGAGTACCAATCATGTCTACCAGGTCCCCAGACCAACACATATTGCATAGGAATACCAATCATGTCTACCAGGGCCCCAGACTTAACACGCTATTGACATTTGATTTTGCACCAGTTAAGAATATTGCATACAGATCAGAGCACACAAACATGCCCATGAATTTACAAAGGTGCCCAAATGTGCACTAGGGTGTCAGAGCTGACAGAGAACACTGAAATTTTGCAGAAACTGATATTTCCATCTGGCGTCCATAAAATGACATGAAGAAAAATTTCGCTGTGAGTCCAAAAACCGCAAATGTTTTTCTTCCTCAGAGTATAATGGTACAACGTGCCAAACAGAAATGGTGGAGATCTACAACCAATCTAAGATAACATAATACACATGTAGCTGTTGTTCCCCCCACCCTCCCCCCCCCCCCCAGACACTGATCTGTCGGTTCTATTAGATACATTCAAATTGCATAAATCACAATCCAGCATGGACATACCCACGCTCCCCTGTTGCCTTGACAACACAATCCATGCCCCCCACCCACCTTAGCCTGGGACACCTCCTCCATGGTCAGATTCCTGCGAACGTTGTCCAAGGCTGGAATGGATGACAGCTGGGCGTGGAGGGAACGTAGCGACTGCACCAGCGCAGCTGCCCTGCTGAGCTTCAGCCTTGCCTCAGGTATCTGTGCATGTGGAGTGGGAGGGGGAAGAGGAGGGAGGGAGGGGGAGGAGGAGAGATGGAGGAGGAGGAGGAGAGAGGGCCAACATGAGCACAACCCCAAGTTAATTTTAATACCATTGTGCAGGTGGTGGTCCAGGCAACGAACTCTTAGTGTAGTAACATAAATTTGCGTAATTTTAATGATAATACCATCCCTACATTTTTTTTAAATAAAGCCTTATTAAAAAATCATAGCAAGTACACAAACCATTTCCATCCATGACGACAGTACTTAGCAGGCTGTTAACACATTGGATTATTTAAACCACACATCCCAGTCACACAAATACACAACACATTCCAGTCACACACATACACAACACATCCTGCATGAAGGAGTGAGGATACGGAAAAGGATATATGCT